>KK351192.1:242756-266970 GCA_000671755.1 Glossina brevipalpis
AAAAATTCTTACTCCAACACTGGGTGCTGCTAAAAGGAACATATTAAGTCCAATTAGGGAATCTGATATAAGAAAAAGTAGACCACCGATACCGCAACAGATATTGAAAAAGCTTCCTTCTTGATAAATACGAGCCAGAGATCGCCAACACATAGTCTCCAGCAGTAGCGAATAGATGGGTATACCGATTTTTAAGACTTTATCCAACTTGTCATAAATAATGCTAATTACTAATTAAAGAAAAATACAAAATTAATAATAAAAGTTACTTGGAAAGTCTTGCTCTCCAATCAATATATTTCAGCTTACTTGCAGCCCCAGCTAAATAGCCTATAGCTCCGATCCACATTTTTAATGGTGTCCAACCAAAAGAACGTATATAAAATATTTGAGCCACACCAAATAATGCCATACCGTGGGGAAAAAGTCCAACATTTAAGAGGATATCACCGCCACACGAAAATATTAAACCCCACAGTATCAGACGAGATCGTTTACAACTTTTCAGACAAAGTTATATATTATTATTTATCGTTAGATATTTAATGAATTCACCTACTCTGGGCTGAAATCGAACTCTTTTTTCATTAATATATATAGCATTAAACTGATAATTGGAGCGCATTTTAAAGCCGTACTGGAAAATACTCCAACGTAAGGTTGAAAAATAAAATATAAAATAAAAGAAATCAGAAAAGGCAATAGTTTTACGGCATGGCTGGTCTGCAATAAAGTCTAATAAACGAAATGAAAAAAAAAATAAATAAAAAAGTTAAATAATTTATATTCGAACAATTCCGACTATAAATACCCTACATTACCTACCTACCCACACATCTTTTCATTCATTTTCATAAGATAATGCCCGCAATTATTATGCCTTATTCTAGAGATAGATGGACTTACTTTTTCACCGAGAGAGACGTCAAAAAGTACTACACGACATGGAGCCTCTTTTTTAAGGTTAAATATTTTATTATAAAATACCGAAATACGGGAATGTTATCATATAAAATTGCTTGGAGAAGATATTACAGAAATGGGTCTATATGATCGAAACTTAGCACCGTGACTTCATATATTTTCACGTTAAAATTATAAAAATTGCTCTTTTTGCAACTTCTTATAAGATCGTTTATGTGATTAAATGGATCAAAACATTTTTCATTTCATTTCAATTTCCTAATTACTGGCCAAATATATGCATAAATATTACTTCTCCCAGTGATTTTTGTCGAGAAATATTACAAATGGCAGCAAATTTTTTCTACATCAATCTTCTCAAAATAGAATCTTTAACGAGGAATGCTTGTAAAAATGAATCGATCCAATCCATCATCAATTTCATCGAAATATCTTAAAAATTGGAAATTTGTGTGCTTAAGACAAGGAAAGGAATAAACATCAGACGGACGGACAGAAAGGGTCGAATCGATTCAAAAAGTGATTCTAAGTTGTAGTGTTCAGACTCTAAATTGTAGTGTTCAGATTCTAAATTGTATCCCATGTTCAGATTCTAAATTGTATCCCATGTCTTCTTTGATGTTACATAAACCTGCACAAACCTAGCATACCTTTACTATAGACGGTGCGGGGTACAAGAAATAAATTAGAACGATTTAGTATTGCAAGGCCAGTCCTTTAATATCCTACAATGGTTCCGAAAATTCGCCGTTATTATAAGAAGTGGTAATAAAAGCGGCCTGATCTCTAATGCATTTTCAATAGGATTCGTCTTTAGGTCCAAGACATGTTAACGCACCAAATTTTTTTTTATTTTATTTTTTATTTGTTCATTTATATATATATATATATATATATATATATATAATTTTATAAAAATATTTTGAGAAAATTGTGACTGCAGATTGAAAGGAAGGTAAGGGGTGCCTTCGGACAGACAAACCGACAGATTCGATTAAGATTTGCTTAATATTTTTGCTCAATTAATCTATATTGGAAGTAGTGTAGAGCATATGAATAAAATAAAAGTTAATATAAAAAAATTGTTAGTTACATACATATATACATACAAAGCGCTCTTAAAATCTCTCTATTATCATGTTTTACACAATTTGTTTAGAAAAGTACACGTAGGTAGTATATTTAAAAGCTTTCAACTTGTGCCTTTTATATCAGTCAGGAGGTCATAAAGGTTACAAGCATAAGATAGATAAGTGGCTAAACTGATAAAAAGTTATTTTTATATGCAATGAAAAGCAATGAAAAAATTTAAAGAAGAAGGTCAAGGTAATCAAGGCCTTCAAGGCCTTTTTAAAGGATTAAGTGTAAATTTTATTTTCCGCCATTTAAGTATCAATCAGACAATTGCATGTGATAACGAAAATTATGACCACTTAATATAATATATTGAAAGCTATTCAGCTAAATGAACTTTAATCGTAAAGCAAAAAACGAAAAGGAAAAAGAATGATAATAAATGGATTAACGTTACTTACAGTTTGTGTTTTGTCATTCATTGCAATCGCTGCAGCAGGTGTAGATTGAAAGGAACCCCCACTTTTTGCTTGTCGTATTATCTTGTTATCTCTTCCGTTCCTTGCAATACAAAAGCGTCTAACGTAAATGAAAAAGCAAAAATTAATAGCAGTTTCAAAAATGTATTTAGCTTGTAGTTGTTTTTGGTGAAAAAAGCATGTGCTTCTCTCAATTAAGCGCGCGTGTATATACCACCAACAACTAAACAATCCAATACGCAACTGAATAGAGAGCTCTGTTTAAAGATTTTACCGTTTTTCAAACACAACGGTAAAGTTTGTATTTTCATAAAGAAATTGAAAAGTTTTTATCAATAGAAAAAAAAAAAAAAATAAATAAATAAGAGAATAATTATATGAGGGGTTCAAGACGAATTCTTGGATACTCTTAATCGTTTAAATAGAAAGAAAGAAAAAATATTGTGAAATATTTGTATGCATCAAAATCGCGATAAATTTAATCATTTTTAAGAAACAAATAAGCGTAGTCTAAGGGCTAACATTCGAAATGAAATGAATGGAATTATGTTTTTACCTACAAGTTCTGCTTCTGGCTTTTAGTAAGGCTTCTTGAAGATGCTTAGATATAGATGTTAATGCAAAGTTATTAGCCGTGATTAAATTAAATGGGCCAAGAAGAATCATTTCAATAGAAAAGTTGTTTATATAATTTTAAAAAAAGACTTCTTAATTTTTTATTAATCATGCCTATATCGACCTTTGCTGTGATTAACAAAAATATTTTAAAAATTTCCCTTTATTGATCTAAAGATTGTTTTTTTCGTTTTTAAGATTAATAAACTTATTTTTGTCGGTTGATTGCATCCATATTGAAACTTAGATTATAACAATAATCAAATAAGATCGTATACATTGGATGAAGTCAAGTTCGGATTTCAGAAGCAACCAGGCAAAACAACATTCGTCTGCTTGTCTGTCTTGGAAATTTTTTTTTTCTGTCGAGAGAACAATTATTTGACAGCACCTACAATATATATACGACACCCGTAAACAGTTCCCATGCACTATAACTTGATACATCGTTTCGGCCCATCTCTTACATATAGCATCACTTTTTCCAGAGACTTCTCAAAGTCATGTAAACGGACGGACGTAAGAACGCAAACTAATAATCTGATAACATTTCTAAACTTTATACATCACTAAAGTAATAACCTATTTAGTATGCCTCCATTGCTATAGGGTGGATTTAAAAAGTTAATTAGCAAAATCGCGTTATCATTCGTTTATTTATCGAAGAGCTTTCACTGTTTATTTACACGAAAGAGAGCAAAATATTTAACATATTTACCATTCATTCATACTCTTTGCTCTTTTTGTTTACAAAATGTGTTTTCATTATCTCTTACTACAGAACACTATACGACTATAAGTTGTAAGAGAAAGACAGAGAAAAGAGAATTATAAACCGATACAGAGCAAATACGAAAATCGTATGTAGCTTAAGATGAACTTTTTTTTGATTTTTAATAAAAACCAATACGTGAAAAAGAAACCAAAATGTCCAAACATACCTAGCTATGACGGGAAACTTTTCTAACGAGAAGTTTTAAATTGAAATCAATTTTTTAAAAATTTTTTAAAGTTTTCTAAATACTATCTATGTTCGATTTTGATCTAGACACATTAAATAACAAAATTTATATAAAAAATCATTGTTATCCATCATCTCGAAACAGACAATACATAAAAAGTGCAATAGAAAGCGTTTGAATCCTATCTTTAGCTGGCTTTACGATATATTTTTGTGACAAATTTCAAATCAATATTTTGAAAGCTAAACTGATCCAATTTTATCTCGTTAGTTGTGCTTAATATTTACACTCATGTATGTATACTACTAATACTACTACTACCCCTATTACTACTACCCCTACTACTACAACCACTACTTCTACTACTGCTACTACTACTACCCCTACTACTGCTACTGCTACTACTACTACCACTACCCCTATTACAACAACCACCACTCCTACTACAACCACTAGTCCTACTACTATCGCTACTACTACTACTGCTACTACCACTACCCCTAATACTACAACCACTACTCCTACTACTGCTACTACTACTACCTCTACAATACAACCACTACTCCTAGTACAACCACTAGTCCTACTACTACTGCTACTACTACTACCGCTACTACTACTATCGCTACTACTACTGCTGCTACTATTACTACTGCTACTGCTACTACCCCTACTACTACAATCACTACTCCTACTACTGCTACTACTACTAATGTATACTATACAGAATATTATTGTCTTCCTTTTAAGGATATTATGGTTTAAATCATTGGTTACGAAATAGGATTAAATGTTCTTGCAAATAAAGTATTAAGCACTTTGACGTAATTAAATTGTCTTAGAACTTTATATAGATCAGAAATATATATTTTCTTACGGAATTTCCTAGACATACTTCCAAATGGAAAAAATAATAATAAAAAGCACAATCAAACTCTCTCTATCTCTATCTCTCTCTTCTTCTCCCTCTCTCTTTCTTTCTTTTTCTCTTTTTCTTTCTTTTTCTCTTTTTCTTTCTTTTTCTCTTTTTCTTTCTTTCTCTCTTTTTCTTTCTTTCTTTCTTTTTTTTTTCTCTCTCTCTCTCTCTTTCTCTGCGTACTGTTGACCTCAATATTCTATTATAAACAATCGATGAAGAACAACAATAATCAACAGGTGTTTTTTGTTGAAGTTTTCACTTTCAATGAAAAGCTTTAAGATAAACAAACACCAAAGCAAAGAAAAAAATATAAGCTAAAGCTTTTTCCTTAACGATTTTGCGCTTAATGTTTTCTATTAATTGAAGTTAAAAGCTTTAAGCTTTAAGGAGACATCCTGCTTTTTCTTATATTAGTTGCTTTTAATCATTCAAACGAGATTGTGTTTATCGCATCTACGGGTATATATTACAAATTTTAATTAATACAAAAAAAAAAAACAAAAAACAAATTTTAAACTTTTAGTAAATAAATCTTTCCACCAAAAAAATTAAATGAAGTAAAACTCTAGCGCAAATTAACTAATTAAGGTAAAATTAACGTTCTCTTCACATAGAATTTATTAAATAATTTCACAATATTTTAACCTTGTCGCCACCCGATATAAGTACATATTCATATATACATTAAAAAAAATAGAAAAAGAAAAAAGAAAAGAAAATTCTTTTCTATTGTGTGTGTATCTGGTAAAGTTTTCAACGGTGAAAAATGTCTCTCCTATTGACCCTATTGCACCATCCTACAGATGATTTCCGAGGCATACACATACACACACACACACACACACACACACCTGAAAATCCCTTAAGCATATCGTTGGCGACCTTAGGTGAGAAAAGTAATATTTGTACTTAAAGTGTAATTCATTAATTAATCTTTTATTTCCGTTTTTGCCTACGTTCCGTTTTCTTCTTCTTAATTGTGTATATAATTGGTTTCAAATTCAAAATCCTCAATGAACTTGAGATGTGAGAGATATCCTTAGGTATAAAACCCTCCCCCCTGTAGCCTCAACATTTATTATCCTTAACCCACAGTCTATACAATACTTGCATATGTATGTATAGCTATCGATAAGTGAACACATACGCGTTCACATATTTTTGCTCACTTACTTACTTATACACTTATATAGATATTTTCACTTTTTTTTCTTATTGTGTCTCGTTTTCTTATTTTTCAGATTCCTTTACACTTTGCTTTCCTTTTCGTTATTAATAGTAAAAAAAAAAAAGCAAAAAAAAAAAAACATAAAGCATTTGAAACGTAAGCATTTCAAGAGATACTTAAGTAGAACGCTCTATAGTAGAGAGAATGGCTTGCCCTTATTTTCGTCGGGCTGATTCATTGCCACGTCAATCATCAGTTGTAACAGAGAGCAGCGGTAACTGGTCCTTGGAGGATGAAGAGCAAACTGACGACGCATTGACTTTGAGGCACTTGCAAATGGCCATACAATTGTTAACCGCTCCTTCGGTATGTTCAATTCTCAAACTTATATGATTTTTTGTTTTTAGTTTTAATCTTTAACCATTTTTCTATCTCTTTTGATCGTAGAATGAAGACTTGAATAGTGCCGTGACTTCTTTAATTTGTAAATATAAACAAAATTGGCCGAATATAACGAAACTGTAAGTATTTCCTAAGAACTACTGGCGTTTAAGGACAATATTTTCTTGTTTAAATGAAAAATTCACGTCTCTCTCTCTCTCTCTCTCTCACACACTCTCACTCACCCTCTCTTTCTCGCTTCCTCTCTCTCCCTATGCAGTCGCATTGAAATAGACACCCTAAAGAATTTTCCAAATTATGATTATTTATCGGACATTCAAGAAATTTTACTCGAAATGGATGAGTCTAGCGCAAGCGAAATTTTAGTACTATTGGGTGAAGAACTAATAATCACTTGCTGTACAGGTATCATTGATCGAGCTTTCCGTTGCTTAGGCACGGAATTGCAAGAATTCCTTGGTTCATTGGATGGCGTATACGATGTCTTAAAGTTACAAGAGGCAAGTGATGCAAGAATTTTTTCATTTTAACCGTAACTTTGAAATGCTTATTATATTAATCGTTTTTTAGGAGGATGACTGCAGTGATACTGGTTTTGTTTGCGCTGGCGATGGTGAATTAATTTTCACCTCAGATCGTCCCGTTATAGCTTGGTTGCTTTTAGGTTCGCTGAAGGCATTAACACGAACGCTTTTCAATGTTTATGTCAACATTAAAATTGAACCTGTTGAAGGTGATAGTAGACGTTATCGTTACTTATTCTCATTGGCTAAGGAGGCTTCGGCTCCTCTCCCTTTGGAATTAATTAAACAGACACCTGATGCTTCGGCACAGCGTAATAACTCTACAAATGCTGCTGATTTATCCATGAATTCAACCACATTTTGTAAAGCTTTTCCCTGGCATTTTATAATGAACGAACAATTGGATCTTGTACAGTTGGGTAAGATTTTTTATGTGATATTTACAACCTTTTCTTTTTCCAAAATTTATTACTAAATCATTATCACGCATAATCTAGACCGCCTATACTCTGAGTTGCTAGATTATTTTCTGTTTATTATAACAAATATTCTTATCGGATCTATAACACCACAATATATATATTTTAGCCCATTATTTTAAATGCAATTGAATCAGATCCTAAACTTACTATCATCAACAGCCAGCCTGCCCTTGAACAATATTGGCCTAAATTCGAAAAGTAAACCTTTTTTAATTGAAGACCTGCTATAAAATATAATTTATTTTAAAATCCCCAAAAGAAGAGATCTTTATAAAGAATTCATGATAAAACTTTACTTAGTACCAGATTCGAAACCGGGTTACGCCAACTCAATCGTTAGTTCGTGAAAACCTGCGATAAAACGTTACTTTCTCAGAAGTCCGAAGTGGAACTTAGATCGCAACACCAAAAAGTGTTTATAGAAGGTAAACAGCAAAAAAAAAAACTGAAATTGAAGCAATTAAGTCTATTCTTCAATACTTTTTATGGGATTCGCAATATGATTATTTTTATTAGATATTTAGAATGAAAACTCTTTTAATCTAAAAACTCAAATGAAATTTTATTCAACTCTTACCACAAATCTGTCATAAACCGTTGCTTAATCTCATTGCTTAATGTGAGATGCAGAGATTTTGTGACAGAGATGACAAAATTCTTAAGGGAAATTCACGAGTAACTAAATATAAATTAAGTCCACTTGTCATATAATATGTATCCATTCGTTAAAAAAAAATTTTAAAATATTGATTGAGTTGAGGTGCGATCAAATCGGTCCCTTTATCCATAAAATTCTCAGTTTTTGTAAATTAGATGCACGAGAAATTTAAAAGGGAAAGATTTCTGTATCTAACACTGGGTCAGCTCCCAGCTAAGAGGATCACTCGCTATACCTCTTTCAAAATAACTAGCAATAGGTTCTGTTCATCAAAAAAATATCACTTAGCTTGAGATTCGATCGGTACCTCTGCTTAAAACATTTCCACTATCTTTAGATTAAAGTGAACTGAATTTTAAAAGAGAAAGAGAGATGTAAGACTGTTCCCTGCTATACTAGAGAGAACCTTCCACAATAATTCTTTCAAATTGAATTTATTTCATTGGCATATGCATGTACTCACTTTCAACGAATTTTAATAAGACAAACCTCCTAAGCGTAAAGACCCCATATATAAGAAAAACTTTCCGAACAATTCGCTGCACTTTTGGTCAACATAATAATTGCCCTACTGAGTCAGTTGTGTAGCAATTTAAGAAACTTTTTCGATGGCAGGTCATAAGGTGTAACATTTTGATGAATTCATATACAAAGTGAACGTCGCCAAGAGTTAAAACAGAGCCAAACATTTAAATAGAAGTCAGGTGAAATAAAGATTTCGGACGGACATATATGTGTTATCTCTAACTGAAGTTATGTTGCAAACATGGATAATACAAGTTCAACTTATATTTTCATTAAAAAGGTTCAAATTGCTTTCCAGTTTATAGTTAATTAGTTCAAGACTAAAAAAAGTGTAAAGTGATTCACTCTATCTTTTCGTTGATTCAGAAACTTCTCATTCAATTGATTTAAATTTTCAAGTAACATTCTTTTGAATTATTTTAGCATTTAAAAAATGATTACTTAGTAACATGACTCAATCAACTGAAGATCGACATATGTGCCCACCTGTTAGTCTGATCAAATCATTGAATATCGTTATAAGCGCAAAATGTGGTTCACAAGCACGCATTGCTCACAGAATGATATTAAAAATGATTGTAATTCTCTTAAAACCAGATATATTTCCCTCTTCGGACTTTACTCGGATCATTTTCATTCATTAAATATTTTTCATTTCGTTTACAAATATTTTTTGATCTATGCGATGGGTGTCTGTAATAGTCGTCCCTTCTTTTTTTTGTTTGTTTTGTTTCCAGGACGCGGGTTTAGTAAATTATACAAGCCATACATGGCTGATTACGGATGTCACGCTACCACCTATTTTGATTTTAAACGTCCTAAAGGTTTAACCGTCAAATTCCGTGATATTGTCCGCCGTACTTATACACCATTTTTAATCGCTTTAAAAAATCCTGCCAACGTTGAGGATTTCACAGCTAAGGTTATATTTTAAAAGTTAATTTCAAAACATATTTATTGATATCTTCTATATATTATATTGAAAGGGTCTTGAAATCAAAGGACAAATGGTTCATTGTCCTGAATCGAATTCTTTGCTTTTCATCGGATCACCGTTTCTTGACGGTCTCGATGGCTTAACTTGCAATGGTCTGTTCATATCTGACATACCCTTGCATGATGCTACGCGTGAGGTTATCTTAGTAGGGGAACAGGCACGTGCCCAAGACGGTTTACGTCGACGTATGGATAAATTGAAAAGTTCAATTGAAGAAGCGAACGCCGCAGTCGCTAAGGAGCGTAAGAAAAACGTTAGCTTATTGCATTTGATTTTTCCGGCAGAAATTGCCGAACGTTTATGGTTGGGCGCTACGATTGATGCAAAAACTTATCCCAATGTCACCATTTTATTTAGTGACATTGTAGGCTTTACCAGTATTTGTTCGCGGGCAACACCATTTATGGTCATCAGCATGTTGGAAAGTTTATATAAGGATTTCGATGAATTTTGTGACATGTTCGATGTGTATAAAGTAGAAACGATCGGTGATGCGTATTGCGTGGCTAGCGGTTTACATCGGGCTTCCATTTACGATGCTCATAAGGTAGCTTGGATGGCTTTGAAAATGATTGATGCTTGCTCGAAGCACATTACACATGATGGTGAACAAATTAAAATGCGTATCGGCCTGCATACCGGAACCGTTTTGGCCGGTGTGGTTGGTCGTAAAATGCCACGTTATTGCCTTTTCGGTCACAACGTAACCATCGCGAATAAATTCGAAAGCGGTAGCGAAGCGTGCAAGGTTAACGTTAGCCCGACTACTAGAGAGTAAGTAAAAGAACATTTCTTTTCCTTTCTATCCTTGATGTCAATCTTCCAGATGGCTTATTAAACATTCGGGTTTCGAATTCGAATTAAAAACACGCGATCCTTCTTGTTTGCCCAAAGAATTTTCGAATGTTGGCAACGATACTTGCTATTTTCTGGAGAGCTATCGTCATCCTAGTCTTGATGAAGCCCTATCATTGGACGATCACATCACCGCCGCTATGAAAACTATAATATCCTTAGCTAGTAATTAAAGCAAAAACCGCGTTCAAGACATTTTCGAGAAATCTTAACTAATTGGTAGAGAGATGTTATTAAATTACAAAAAAAAAAAAAAGAAACTTTACTTCATTCACATAAACTTTATTCAATAAATAGCTTCAGAGACTTAATATTTACGACTATTCTCATCCCTTAGACCGAACACATTCAAATAATCAGAACTTCCTCTAAGCAAACACTTATGTAAAGTCAAGACCATGTCACCATAATCGTTTATTTTATATAAGGCGTTGGCACGGTGTACACAGTCTTCAATAATTTCCTGGGAATGCGGATTTAATGCTTGAGCCTCTTCATAGCTTAATATAATTTCCTTAACCTTTAAAAAGCATTTAAGAATATACGTACTTTTCGAAAAAAAAAAAAAAACCTTTCAGTGTCCAACTTACATCGACTCTCTTATAGGCGTCCAAATAATGAAAATTTTCAAAAATGCATACGAATTTGAGTTCTTGAATAAGCAAAGGCTTATCAAGTAATTCAATATTGTCTGATGTATGGAGTTCATTATCGCACTGTACCGTGGTAGACTCACCAGTATTGTTTGTTCTTTTTGCCGACTGTTCATTAAAGATGAATTCATATAAATCTTGATATCTTTGTCTACATTCCACTAAGATTTTATAATAGTCCTGACAACGGCCACTTAAAAATTTAGGCAGAGATTTCACTGTTTCAAAACCAAATTTCTCAGTAACGTCTTGCAATTTTTTAAGCTGATTATCCAAAAAAAACAAAAAAAAAATTAAAAAATAAAAAAAATAAACAATTAAATAACAAAACTTATATAAAAATAGAAAAAATATAACTGATTAAAGCAAAAAAAAAAAATTTTATTTTTCTTAAACATAAATAAAAATGTACATCCAAGTCACGGCTACGTAGATCGATAAGTCCCAATTTGTAGAATAAACAATAAACGTAACAGTAGTTAGCCGGCATATCAGGATAGTCTGGAAAAGGCCGAGCATCTGGATGTTTCTCTGCACATCGCATATGAGCGAAACGTACGTTTGATTCCTTTAACACGAAACGCGTTGTTTCATTTAAGGCACTTGTTGTTTGCCGGTTTGAAAAAACAACAACAAAAATGATAAAAAATGTTATTAAAATCATTTGAAATTTATTTTAATTTATTTTTTTAGCCTACGGCCACGATATTCTAACAAATGTACCGGCAGAACGAATGTACGCCACCAACTATCTAACTGATAATAGTAAATGCAGTTGTTTTTGCCGTTAGTTAGTTCGATTGCTTTAGTTTAGTTACAGTGGATGCGATAAGTGAAAAGTTACTTTTTTTTTTATCCATTAAAAACATAGCAAGCCTAGTTCGGCATAGCTCTACATTTCAAAGGTGGACTATAAAAAATGAAAAAAAAAAATTTTTTTTTTTTTTTTAATTTTGTGTTCCTTTTTTTTTTTGAAGTAAAATCAACCAAAAGATATTTGGCCAAATGTTTAGTTCGCTTAGCTGATTATATTTTTAATTCGTTTTGCGAAAAATTGTTAAACAGAAAACAAAAAAGAAACGAAAAAATCCTCTAGAGAGAAGTGTGAGATATTGAAAATTTATGTAAAAAAGGAATTTTGATGATTGAACGAATGTGTTAGGGGGGCAGTGTGATATAGTGTTTCCTTCCTCCCATACAATAATAAAACGATAGATTACTCTGATTATATAAATGCGGTTGCAGCATTAGTTAGCCTTAATCATGAATGACGATATGAAAGTTTAAGGATTAAAACGGCTCCAGCAACATATTGATCGAGCTTTAGTTCTTCTTCGCTATTAAACTGTGCGATAGTATGAGAAAAAGGGAAAGAACAAGTGAAGGCAAGGTCTTGAGAGAAAGGTGAACCTTGAAAAGTAATAATAAAAAGATGGTCTACTTCATACTATAGAAAACTTTCGTGGCACTAACCTGGAAGCTAGACTTTCTTCCACCGCGCTTAACAATACTTTAATTAATTTATTTAATCATGTTGGTGTAAAATAAAAAAATTTTGGACCACAAAAAAAAAAGCGGACCGAGTTATAATCTCTCTCAATATAAAAGCTATTATATAAACATTGATATAATAACTCTAGAAGTCAGTCCCCATCTGGAAAACTTAATCCCATATTATCCAATGGCACACGAAATGAAAGTGAAGTGAAAATGCCACTCATCACCTGGCCCTGGGGCAATTAGTTCCCGAGTGTCAGACGCAGATGGAAACACGTTGTTGTATGAACGTGTCTCCCCCTTTGTGGCAAACTTTTTTCAAAACCTTGATGAGGACCGAACAAGCTTCGGAAAATTAAAGAACAGCAATCACTTCAGTAATAATTAATTACGTTCTTAATTTCATAAACTCACTTTCAATATTTTCTTTCTCCCATTTGCGATATTAGTTGCGACATAATAGTATCAGTAGCTGGACTTGCTGGATTAATTAAATTATTTTTTCTTATTTTCTTCTATTAGCTAGTACGAGGAGTACAAAGTTTCTGAATGATTTGTTATTTTAATCGATTTATATATCGATATTCTTGTGACCGACCAGTTTCTCTTTTCTTTCATATTCAAGTCTTGCAATGAAATCAAAAAATGTAAATGGATCCTTTCTAGTCTGAAATATTTTAATCATAATAGCAATTGTTAAGTTATAATTTCTATTAGTTAGTGTGTTAGTAACACTTTTCGAGCGTTGAATTCAAATGTTCTTAAGAGTTTCTGTTGCCTGCCTTCTCCTATAGAGAAGTTTAATGTTTTGATATTATCATCGCTTAATGGTCGAAATTATGCTGTAGAAATCATGATTAGATATTTCTTCGGATTCACATCGTGATAGTTTTGAAAAAAAATTGTTTGAAAAAATCTAGCAGATAAAGTGAATTTTGGAAAATCGCGTTTCATCACTGGAAAGAGGAGAGAACCAAACTTTACTTAATTAGTTTATCTAAAATATGATTGAATATCATTTAAACGATTGTCATCTGTGACGATAGAGACAGAGAAAAATTTTATTTTTTTAAAAATTATGAAGAAAAATTAATTCATTATTTTGCGGCCGGCTCGTGAAGTAGATCTGAAAGTTACTTCATCAATCTATCAGCAAACGAGATGCCTTGCTTGTTGGACTTTGAACGTTTTTTTTTTTAGACATTTATCGTTTAAAAATAGATAATAGATCTATAACACAGCGTTGATCTGCCAACAACCCTTCGCCAACAATTTCTTCTTAAGAAATAACGACTTTACTTAAGTAAGATCTCGGCTAAAATGCAAGTACAATAAAAAAAAAAAAAAAAAAAAAAAAAAAATTACACTAATTACGAACAATTTGTTAGAAAATAATAATTAAAATTCAATATTATAACAGTAATGGATAATAAATTATATTAATAGAAAATACGAAAAAATAGAAATAATAATAAAAGAGTAAATGAGTAAGAAATTTATATTCGGCTTTAGCCGAATCTTCTATACCCATCACTAGTTTTATCTTTGAAGGGAATCAGAGAAAGTGCAGTTTTAATGCAGTATAATACTGATTAGAAGTGACCGATTTTTGACAATTTTCTACATGACCTATTTTTCTACGATAACCTATAGAATATCGATACAATTTTATATTGCTATGTTTTATGTTAGTAATCCCAGTATTTTTTTGCCTTTGATAACACAGAAATGGTTTAAGTTTATATTGTGCTTTGGGTATTATTGCTTTGATTGATTTGAACGAACTATTTTCAATACCAAACCGCGTGCTAATAAATTCTAATGCTTTCGCCAAATTTGAAGCCGATATTTTCATTTTTTTCCAAAGAAGGAAAATGCTTATTTTAGAAACGATATAGACGGACCGATGAGCAGAAACATATGTTTAGATCTATTTGAATGTTAATAAAGATCGAGTTTATATTATTTATATACTTTAAGCGGTTTTTAGAACTTCCGTTCCGGTAAAGGTTTTAACAAAACGAGTAAATCCCTAATCAGTCCGTGGTGAGAGTACAGTAAACTATTCCAAGGCCCAAATAACCTGAAATAGAAATTAAATTTTATACATAAAAGACAACATTGCAGTTAAATGCCAGTATTTCAATGAAGGGATTACCCAACGACTCGAAAGAAAGTGAGGGAAACATCAGCTTAAATTAACGGTTATATTATCGTATGCCTTTTATTATTTTAAACATAAAAAATTACTTAAATATTTGTACAAACATACATACGACCCTTTAGGTAGAGTAAAGTAGAATAGAGTAGACGAAAGCAAAGTAGAGCAGAGCAGAGCAGAGCAGAGCAGAGTAGAGTAGAGCAGAGTAGAACAGAGTAGAGTAGAGTAGAGTAGAGTAGAGTAGAGTAGAGTAGAGTAGAGTAGAGTAGAGTAGAGTAGAGTAGAGTAGAGTAGAGCAGAGCAGAGCAGAGCAGAGCAGAGTAGAGCAGAGTAGAGCAGAGCAGAGTAGAGATAAGATATGATTTTGAAAAATTTTTCATTTTCTACTTTTGTTTCTTTTTTGATATTTACTGCTAAATGAAAATTTTCTTTTAATGCTGTCTTATGTGCGTAATTTTTTTCTTTCTATAACACGCCATCTAGATGTGAATAAAAAGAAATACAAAATAAGTTAAAAATTCTTGCTTATCAGGTTGAAGTACATGCTAAGTTAGCTGTGACATATCGAAGCATTTTAAATCAAAATGCACATAGATTGGCTTATGGACAATAATTCAAACTATTCGCTTTAATTGACATCCAGATGGCGGTATACAAAAGCAAGATTACAAATAATAGAAAATTTTCACATTAAGCCAACATCAGGAGAATAAATGTAAGAAGAAAATGGAAAATTTTTAAAAATCATATCTTATCGCTCTAAACGATAAGGGGTCACTTACTTATAAACAAGAACATAAGTAGTTATTTTTCTAGTGTGCCCACATGTGTGTGTGTCTGTGTGTGTGTGTGTGTGTATTACATATGTTACTCGTTTAACTTAAGCTGAGATTTTTTTTTTAGCTGCTAAGCGTTATCTTTTATTCGAGTAAACAGCATAGCACAGCACAGCGTTTGACCTGATAAGCAGCAAAATTTATAATAATAAGATGTTTTAGTTACTTTTCATGCATTGAATTCAGTCTTTCTGTGGACAGTTGAACGTTCAATGACGAATTATTTCTTTTGCGGAAAAAAAATGAAAGAATTTCTTTTTATATTCTTCTTGACAATTGTCGCCTGTGTAAGCTTTTTTCTATTGTTGTCGCTGTATATTTATTACTTTCAATCAAAAACTTATTTGATTAGATTACTGCAGAGGATGATGATTGGCAACCGAAAACTATTTCAGATATCAAATCTATACGTAACGAATGCTTAAAAGAGCATCCACTATCCGATGAGCAGATAACTCAGATGAAAAATTTTGATTTTCCCGATGAAGAAGCGGTTCGTCAATATTTACTTTGTACCGCTTTAAAAATGGATGTTTTTTGCAAACATCAGGGTTATCATCCTGATCGTATTGCAAAACAATTTAAAATGGATATGAATGAGGAAGAAGTCTTCGAAATCGCTCAAAAATGTCAAGATACCAATCCGGACAACAGTCCGGTCGATGTTTGGGCTTTCCGCGGTCATAAGTGTATGATGACGAGTGCAATTGGTGATAAGGTTAAGGCGTTCATTAAGAAACGTCAAGAAGAAAATGCAGCGAAAAACGCTTAAAGAATAGTTTTATTTTAATGCTGGAAGGATATGAAGAATGTAATGATTTTTTTTTTTCTTTTTTTCATGAATAATGAATAAAACTTTTTCGGACTGATAGTTAGTTGGAAAGTATTCAATCGGATTTTTTTTTTTTCATTGCAAGACTCTATCGTATTTCATGATTTAAGCGCGATAACCACTTTGAATATTTGTCACCACAAAATCAATCTATTTTTGTATTAGCTTGATTGATCCCCCAAATATTAAAGTATGGTATGAAAAGATGATATTGTGGGCAGGGCAAAGGTTTTAAACGTTATGATCCAAAAATATGATCTTTCAAATCTGTTTGTATAGGAGTCAACTACACGGATACTCGAAACATTAAACTCGTTTTGCCCGGAACATGATTTTTCAAAATCACCACACACGCCTAAAAAAAAAAAATTTTAATTCTTCCAATTTCAATATTTTTACACAGCATTTTTAAAACAATATTCTCTAAATAATCAGAGAGGGTAGAGGATTTTCGATAAGTTAAGAAAAGAGTGCTTTCTTTGAGTCGAAAACTGAACTTTTTCATTTAAATAATCGCCAATCACACGAAATTCAAAAATTATTTTCCAAAACCCTTTACATGATTCACAAGCTATACGCATGTAGTTTAAGTGTTTACTTTTTCTACATTCAAGTTTGCCAGTCTGCTTGCCACAGAGCCACTTAAATCAAATTTTGACCAGGCCAATTATTTATACGCTGTATTAATAACAATTTTTATATAAAGCTGTCAATGTAAGAAAATATTGAGTCTAATATTGAAGTTAAATCTCCTTAGTGTCATGGGGTTTAAAAAGGGATTATTTGAAAAATCTTCAAAATTAGTCATTTCTAGGGTTATAACCAAGACAATGTTGCCTTTTACGTACACAAATACTTGTGTAGTTAGTTGTAAAAGCAAAGCCCACTTGCATCTGCTTACTGACATAAGACATTTGTTGAACTAATGAGTATTAAGATTATCATTAAAAATATTTATTTCGGGTACGAATGTAAGTCCGCGCATTTTCCGCAATTTATATAAATGTAACCATGAAAAAGATTCTTTCAATCCATGTAATTTAAATGCGAAGACTGGCGCTCAATACTTTTTAGACTATTTAATATTTTCCAATATATTGTCAATTAAAAGCTAAAAATTCGAGAAAAAAAAATATCGTTCAAGGTATTTGCAACGTTATCAAACGTGCTTCTTCTTGTTCTTAATCATTGAGACAAATATAAGCGATATATCGATAAGTAACACTATTTAACACCAAACAAATCGATACGCGATTACATTGTACTCGGATATGATTGTTTATTCATGTATTTAAGCAAACATTGCAGATGTATTTGTGCATTTTCTTTCATTTTTTCAATGCTTTTTGCGTGTGTGTGTGTGTGTATGTACGTTTTTTTTTTACATTTTTCCTTTTTTTTTTTTTTTACATTAAAAATGTCAGTTACAGTGATCAGATGATACTTGACAAAAAAGTTAATTTAACTTCAAGTGTTAAGCTTGAACAAGACAAACAAACGAACGCCTGCCAAATAATGAAACCAACAATCGCAACCCGTACTCTACGCTAGATGCCCGCACGCATACATATGCCTTCATATACATGTAACAAACGAGCAAATTCAAATCAAATCGATTTATAATAACATTTGTGTGCTCGTTTACGTCTCCCTTCTCTTCGTTTTCCTCTCTTAAGAAATGATGAGCGAAACATTCTTTTGACACTTGAAAGAGAAACAAAGCAACGATAAAAGCAAATAAGTTAATTGAAATTGTAATTTTTAACAATACTCGTCATCTCGTTAAAAAAACGGATATTATCATATTTCCGTAATTTCTTCTTTTTCTTCTTTCTCTTTCGACTTTTTGTGAAAATTCTTTTCTTGTTTTGACTTTCTTATCTCTTTTAGAGTTTCTTGCGTTGCCAAAGATTATTTGCATGCTGAACATCATAAGTAACGAAAATATTTCAACACACAAATATTTCGTACGCCCACACGAATACGTAGATGTGCACACATTCAGTTACACTGATTTAGAAAAAAAAAAAAAAAAAAAAGAAAAGACCAAATAAGTTCTGTTTACTTCCAACTTCCACTGTAAATATTTTATTTCACATGTCGTCTGTCGTGTTCAACATACCGTAAAATTATCTTTTTAACTTGTTTTTCGTTTCTTTTTATTTTTTACTCGCTCAGTCGCTTTCCTATATAATCTTACAATTTGTTTTTCAAACTTCTTATTACTGTTGTTGGTTGTTGCCAAAGGACATATTTTAATTTTGTTATCTCTGCTTTGTTGGTTTCTGTGTTAACATAACAATAGTAGTTTAGTTCTGATAATGCACTTGCGTCCTATTTGTCTGATTTTTCGTAACTTTTTTTTCCCCTTCAGTATTTAATGTTTTTTTCATTGCGCTAAAAGAAACAATGGCTTTTTTTCCGTAAGTTAACGCTTAAAGAACTCATGAAACAAACAAATTCGTAAGAGGTACACAGTCAAATCTGCTTGCACGCCTATGTCGTTTGATTTTTCGCGTCTAACCAAACGCTTATCTGCCCGCAAGACCACACTAAAAAACTTTGTTTAGAATACTTATACGCTAGAAAAGTTTTCTATATACATAATAAGACGATGTATTTTTTGTACAAAATCTCACCGTTGAGATCATAGCAAGAAACGTAAAGAAAATTAACGGTATGAGATCAAGAAAACGAAAACAATTAAACGAGCACGATCACTTATTTTTTTCTAGTGATTCTTTCCTCATTATCTATTATTATATGGCATAGAAAATACGTTGACGATGTGTAGAGAATACCACGCCTCTCTGATGGATATTTACCCATTTTCTACGTATTATCTGAATGACGTAAAGAATGGGTAAACTTTTTATTTACACTACATCGAATATGCGTAGACAATACGTAGAAAATACTACGTATCTCTAATGGCTTTACACATTTTCTACATATTATTCACATTCTGTATATATATATATGCATAAAGAATATCAGGTCTTTCTACCCATCTCTAATGACTACTCATTTTCTACATATTTCATCATTTCATATATATAAATATATATATATATATATATAGCATCAAGAATATCACGTCCTTCTAGTGATTCTCTCTATCCATTTTCTATGTGTTATCTATATGGCGTACATTGAATATGCGTAGACAATACGTAGACAATACGTAGAAAATACTACCCATCTCTAATGACTACTCATTTTCTACATATTTCATCATTTTCTACATATATATATATAAATATATATAGATATATATAGTATCAAGAATATCACGTCCTTCTAGTGATTCTCTGTCCATTTTCTATGTGTTATCTATATGGCGCACATTGAATATGCGTAGAAAATGCTACGTATCTCTAATGACTCTACTCATTTTCTACATATCATTCACATTATGTATATATATATATATGTGCATAAAGAATATCACGTCTTTCTAGTGATTCTCTATCCATTTTCTATGTGTTATGTACATAGCGTAAAGAATGCGTAAAGAATCTGTAGGCAAATGAAAGAAAGAAAAACAAAAGAAAAAACTAAGCCAAAAGCAAAACTAAAGTAAAATTTACTCCAAAAAAATGTGTTTTATTTTAAAACCTTGAAAGATACAAACTCTGAATATTAAACCGGATCCGGACTAATGGAAACCGGATTAGTATTAATCAATATTATTATTACTGTTATTATTACTATTTCTGCTTCTGTTGTTACTATTTCTGTGAAGGATGCATTGGTTGTATAATTTCCTATCTGGCATGTATGTGCTCTGAAATGCATTGCGAAAAAGTAATTTATGCAAAGTTTCTAATAAGAGTCCGCACATAATTCTCGGAATCTCTCTTAGCAATAGAAAAAGTGAATGAATTCATTGAACGCATGCAATTTAATTGAAAGTATCATTAAAGTTATAATCAATTTGATATGCTTATACATACAAGCTTCCATGATTCTCGCTGTCAAAGGATGATATCTGTTTATTTTGGATAATATTACGAATCACACAAGGAATTCTCTTTTAAGGTTTTCTTTATGTTGTAAGAAAATTGATATTTGAACATTTCGCTATTGCTCTGAATAATCATATGTAGGGCAAAGTTATAAAAACTATGACAGGAAAACTTTCTTAATGTATACAATTTTATATTGATTAACTCAAATTGATTGTCTTATTTTCATTTTAAAGGAAAACTTCCTCATATTCCTTCAAACGTTATATATTTTCTTTTTTTTTTTCTTCCTTTTTTTGTGTCAATGTCAGGCGTAATCAAATTTCAAAGAAATCTTATGCTTGTCGTTGTTTCCCTTTTGCAATTCAATGTAGAATCAATGTAATAAAAAAATTGCAAAATATTTTGTGCATTTGAAGTCAATATGACACCAAAATTGCTAATATTATAACATTAGCATGGAAACAATAACAATAATAATAATAACAGAATACAACTGTCAAGTAACACGATGCTTACTTAATACTTCCGTAATCAATATGTAATCCGGAATGTGACCAAATGTTCGAAATGTTACGAGAAGGGTGTTAATTCACATTATTATATGTTCTTCTAACATGCTCTCATTTTTATATTATAATATAAATACATTTCTCATTTTTACAAAAAAAAAAAAAAAAAAAAAAACAATAACACTTGAGGAAATACTTAAGAGTGTTACTCTCGTCATTGTTGTTTCTTTTTTTTATTTCTATACTCATGTGTGTTAAAGAGTAACAAATAATAGTTTACGATTAGTGAAAATATTTATGAACTGTTTGTATATATTTGTTAGGCAAATTTAATTTTGAAGCACAAAGAAAGAGGGAAAGAGAGAAAATAAAAATTTTAATTGATGACATAATCACGTGCTTATAGTATTTTTATTAGCTAAACAATGTTTCCTTTAGTAAAGAGTATCGAATATGTATGCAAGTGTGAAAGAGAAAACCACTATACATTGAATTAGTTGTTGAGGCTTTAACCCCTCGTTTTGTGACAACATTGTATAATTTTGTGTGCATTTCGTTTTTTTTTTTTTTGCTTTGTTTTGTTATGCTTGTAATACGATGATGGGTACTTTTAAAATGTAGAGTTGTGTACTACTTATTAATATTGTTTTTGCTGCTCTTATAAGGATACTGTTATTTATGCGTTTAATAACATTAATAGAAAAATTAAATTATAATTACGGGATATTATTACGTAGGTTCTCCTATTCTTTCTTTCTTTCTTTCTTTCTTTCTTTGTATCTTTAATGTTAGTGTTGCTTATACCTGCAATTATATCAATATGGCTGTAAATCTGACCTTTAACCTTTAGAAGTAAGGAAATTTTTTTAAACATGCTTCCCTTCTCTTATTAAGAATTCGGCATTACTTAAAATGTTTTCTATCCAGCTGTGAGTTTTATTTGATTTTTATTCGAAACCATGAAAAAGAAGGGTGGGTTTGATAAAGCGATGCTTTAAATATAAAAAAAAAAAATGAAAATTCTCATTTAAATAAAATATAAAAGTAAAGAAGAAAAACAATGATTTCATTGTAGATCTAGAAATGTTCCCAGTGGGTACATTTACTTCCATATGTACATGTTTTTATGATTTCAATTAATTGAAGCCATTTTGTATTCGATTATGTTTTGTTTTTTTGATATTAGTTTTTTTCTTTTGTTTACCCTTAGTTATCTCTGATATCTACTCTACGACGACTTTGCTCACATTTATTGTATCTTTTTGGCTTCTTTGCCAATTGTTATTCTTCCCACTTGTCATATTCTAACAATTACTCAACATTATTACGAATATACACTTGACTGCATGGCTTTTTAAAAAGGTTTTTGTTCTATTACTTCAACGTATTATGATGTTGCAATAATCTCGTTCAGCTTCTCATGCATGGTTCATCATTCATTCATTTACTTGCGGCGGCATATAATTTTTTTCTATTAATTTGATCTGCAAGAACGCGTAATTGATACTTTTTTTCGCATTGTATTCTTTTCTTTATTTGCTATATATTCACCGTTGAAGAATGAGAGTTTACTAATTCTGTTATATCGTTTATAAAATCGGAACACATCAACCACATAATAATCAAAAAATTTTTACCTATACGATTCCCGGAACTTTCTTGACAAAAAATATATCGATCTGGAATTTAGAGTATAGTAATTTGAAAAAACGCGTGTAACAAAACAATATACAATTTTTATATTATCAATTGAGTAGTTGATGGGTATCCAAAATACTTTGTAAAGCGAATAACATTTTTTTCTTGTTAATTTTCTTTTCTATATCTGTTCGATTTTTAATGGTTAACATTGCTATCTGTATATTCGCTGGTTTTTGTTTAGGTGTTGCTTTTCTTTTTTTATTCTGCGGTTTTTGACATAAATATCATATAAAAATTCCTTACAGCCTTAAGTTGAACCGGTAACATCGTTTTCATATTCACCTGCTTCCAGTTACATGTTTGTCTTTGTTTAACTCGCTTGGTTAACTTGTCGGTTTTAGTTCATTCATTTATTTTTATTTTCTTTTTTTGAAACCAGTATATATCTCCATCATCAACATTATGATTATCAACACATTAATATTATGCATCTATATATGTAGAATAGAGTCCTACTTATATAAACAATCAGTTATCCTTGATTGTTTTTGTTGTTGTTTTGTTTATTGTGCTAACATTAGCTCTCAAGTGAAGCACAATATTTATTGTAGCTTTGGTTACACAGCTAGTTTCTCTTTTCCTTGCTTCTGTAGTAACGTGGGAATATTTTCATTTTCTTTATTTGTATTTGCTTTTTGTACTCTACACTTGAAATTTAATATAATACAAATACAAGTAGATGTTTTTTAACCTCTGCTCTTTATTTATTGAGAAAAAACTTTATATATTAAAATATATACAAATGTGCATATATTTTAAGGTATTTTAACAAAATGATACCGAATGAAGAAAGGAGTACATGCATAATTTGCAACAAGAGTGGCTGTTTCTGTTTTCTTTGAACTATTATTTGTCTTCATGAACTCGCATCACTGAAAGTCTAAATTAAATACATGGCATGACTGACACAACTCTCGCGAGCCATCTACATCATAAATTGCCCTTAGGTGTCCGGGCGACCTATGGGCCACGTACCAGATAGGACAGGGATAGGACCGGGATCCCATGAAATACGGGATACGGGAGACCTAAGGGCAACGTACCAGATAGGACCCCGGGAGACCAACGAGAAGACTGTGTCCAACGCAATGACGCATTGACGCACTAACGCATCAACCCATCAATGACGCGTTGATGCGGTAGTACGTTTATGCATTGATGGGTTGATGCGTTGATACGTTGCAACGCGTTGGTGCGTTTATGCGGTAGTGCGTTGATGCGTTGCAACGCGTTGGTGCGTTGATACGTTGCCAACACGTTGGTGCGTTGATACGTCAACGCGTTGGTGCGTTGATACATTGCAACGCGGTAATGCGTTGATACGCGTTGCAACGTATCAACGCACGAACGCGTAGTAGATGCGGTAGTGCGTTGATGCGTTGGTACGTTGCAACGCGTTGGTGCGTTGGTACGTTGCAACGCGTTGATACGTTGCAACACGTTGATGCGTTGGGACGTTGCAACGCGTTG
>KK351192.1:268073-303264 GCA_000671755.1 Glossina brevipalpis
ACGTTGCAACGCGTTGATGCGGTAGTGCGTTGATGCGTTGCAACGCGGTAGTGCGTTGGGACGTTGCAACGCGTTGATACGTTGCAACGCGTTGGTGCGTTGGTACTTTGCAACGCGTTGATGCGTTGATACATTGCAACGCGGTAGTGCGTTGATACGCGTTGCAACGTATCAACGCACCAACGCGTTGGTGCTTTGATGCGGTAGTGCGTTGATACGTCCACGCGTTGGTGCGTTGATGCGTTGCAACGCGTTGGTGCGTTGATGCGGTAGTGCGTTGATACGTCAACGCGTTGATGCGTTTTAGAAATATCAAAGAATGGCTTTACTGAAGCAATTTTCGCGAGGCATCTGTAACAGAAATTGATTATAGCCGTAAATTATAGATAGGATCCCGGTCCTATCAGTATACAGCAGTATTTTGCAGTACAGAGGTATATATAGCTTTCTACTGCAGTATATAGCAATGTATAGCAATATGTAACAATATACAGCAATATATTTATATATATATGTATGTATGCCATATGTATGTTATGTATGTGATAAAAATGCAAATAAAAAAGAGACGTAACAGTTGCTATTGTGTAACTAATTCAATAATATACTCTCCACGGGAGGTGTACGAAAAAGTAACACAAATTTCATTTCAATTTATGCATAACATGCGCTCTCAGGAAAGTTCAATGCTGTAGGGTAACGGGTAACGATAATGACAATAATGATGATGATGATGTTAACGTGAAATGTAAAACTTGTGTATTTTAGATGTGGTCGTATTGAAGAGTTTCTGTGCATAAATATATGTTTATGTATATATATAGAATAATACGCAATGGCTCCACCTTTAGAATCAAGGCGGAGCTATAATAAAATAACAAATTTTCGATGGGTTTGTAAGTATTGAACATGCACTAGAGAGTATAGTTAGTTACATACAAACAGTGCTAGAATGTATCCGTGTATATTCTCAGAATACTCACATGGATGCGCATATGTATGTATATGACGTATATAAATACATATATACATAAATAGATACATATATATATATATATATATATATATATATACATACATATATATATATTTATACTTTTGTGGGTACATTTTATATATATTTTTTTTATACACAATGTAAATATACAATGCTATGTACTATGGATTGCGATTAATAAAATAACACATATTGTGAAAATGTTGCAAAAGTTTTTCTTTTCTTCTTCTTTTTTGAAACTTTCAAGTTCGATAAATTAATTGCAATGAAAATTTAATAACCAAAGAAATTTATTTTTTTTTTCTCTAATTTTTTAATTTTTTTATTTTTATAAGGAAGAAAATGTTCTCAATCAAGCATCAAAACGAGTCAGAACTGTTTCTATATAAATATGCAAATATCAATTAAGACAAGGAAAGCTCTTTGAAAAGATAAAAAGTTTGGCACTTTAGTTAATGGAAAGACTTCATTTTCTGGTAAGTGATTTACTTTACGACGCTCGTTAATCTTTTAAGCTTAAGAACTTGGAAATGTTTTGTTTCAAATATATTTTCATTTTTCTTCCTATTTTTCTTACTTTTTTTGAATAACAAAGCCAAACACAACTTATAAATAGTTGCTAAACAAAAAAAAAAGAAAAAAAAAAAACCTGCAACATAAGCTTAAGTATGAGACCATGCGGAAAATTGTACATATGCTTATATAAGTATAGAAAATGCGCAATGCACACATGTAAAGAAAATAAAAATTGAAATAAAAATAAAAAACAAAATAAACAAGTTAAACATTAAAAAATGGTACTTCATACAAAACCATCTCCATCATCATTGCCCAATTCAAGCAAATGCAATCACTCTCCGACAACCACCCGGTAGTTACCGATCTCTCTTCACTCTAGTGAAAATGTATTGCAACTAAACCTATTCATTGAATAGCCATTATGCTCTACATACATTTATACAAGCACAAGGCGAGGTCACGTATACATGAAATATATACATATATACATATACATATGTACGTATATAAATATATACATTATGTGAACTTACGTCTCCCACTCAACTATTGAAAACAGTTGCAAAAATTTTATATATTGAAATGTTTGCATGTGCATATATATGTGTGGGTATGTTCCTTTGTTTGTGTGTATGTGAATGTATTTAAGGACGACCAATGACTGGGTGAAGCAGTGAAAGCAGGACAGTTGCTGGATACAGTTGCTTTGCAAATGATCTTGTTGTTGTTGTTATTTACTGCTGTAGTTGTTGCTATCGTTGTCGTTTTCGTTATTCTTGTTCTTGTTCTTGTTCTTGTTGTTGTTGTTGCTTTTGCAACCACAAATACATTTTCCAACTTCTCATTTACATGGATGCTTGCTTCGAAATGTAACATATTTAGGAGTAACTACATAAAAGAATTTTGAACGCATGCGATAGGTTCTCTTTTATTCTCTCGCTTTAATTCTCTTCATAATTTATAACGAACTTGCGCATTAATCATAAAAAAGACTTTTTAGTTGAAATTTAGTTGATGTATTCATTAGTCGCTGTTATGCCATTGATGATTAAAATTACCAACGGAGGTGGAAAATATACTTAATTTAATCTTTGTTTACAGGTAACATCCAAAAGTAGATTGTGCCCGAAATTAAGAATGAAAATAAAAACAAAATTGTTTGCTGATATGACATCTCTGTTATGAAGAAGTGAAAGAAAGGTGCACTAGAGATGCGAGAGATGAATTTCATCGGGACGATAAGCGAACTTTAATATATAATCCATAATGTGTTTATATAGAATTAATTGAAATTTAATATTAATTGTTTCCTTTAAGACTTTTTTTCTTTTTTAAATTTAACTCTAAAAATGAAGAGTTTGAAAATTATTGCAATAAATGCGCTTTAGTTAAAAATTGAAAGCTACTTAAGAAAGTTTAAATTGAAATTAAATGCGAATAATTTTTCAAAGACTATACTAATTGGCGGCATAATATAATTCCTTCCCTATGTAAGCATTTTTAACATTTCTCATTTTATATAGAATATTAAGTGTAATCAAAATTTGTCTCAAAGTTGACATAACTTTCTTTGATACGATTTTATCATCGACGTACACATCTTAATTCATTAAAATCTCTTCAAAAAAAAAAAAAAAAATTGATAGTAAATACTAACTCTCCTGATTATCAAGTAATTATCGTAGTAATATTATATACGGATTAAATGACAAGAACGTATGTACGGCTCTAACGGTTTTATTTTGTGACAACAAAAATTTTTCTTTTCGAAAAAGAAGTTGATGAGAACATCCCTAGCGTCCTCATTTTTCTATCGGAACATGACGGCCATAAACTTTTTGAATATCATTTTGTTACATTTATAGAAACTGCCGCATGTCAGCTGAATTACAGGTCAGATCGGCAGTAGATTCAAATCTTAACGATTGTTATCAGATTGTCTAATATATTGTTGCGAAAATCACAAACTAGTAAAGTACGCCTCCACTAAACTTGCTGAAATGTATGACAGGGAAATCCTTTCTTATGTAATACCTGCTGTGGTCATAAAAAGGCACATTTCTTGCTGTCGATGAAAGCAAAAAATTGACAAGAATTGCAGCGAAATTTGTCAAGTAATGGGATTAATGAAACTATCTCGGGAAAAGCAGCAGCCAGGAATTAACAGGTATAGCAGAATGGGACACAGCGTTTGAGATATTCATAAAGCTTAATGAAACTACGGCGGGAAATCCGACAGCAAAGGAGATTAATAGGCATCGCAGAATCGGACGTAGTGTTTGTGATATTCATGAAATTTATAAACGGAGTGGATTAGTCGTAAGAGGTCAGTCGTAATATACACTCGTAATATAGTGTAGTAGTAGTAATAGACAGTATTTTGATAGTTGCATACTGCCAGTTGAACGTTGAGAGTAGAATAACGATATTCGTATCAAACACAACCTTTAAAGAAATAAGTTCCTTTATAAATAATTGTAAAAACTATTGAGATTGTGGATAAAATCTAGACTTTTCACGATCTATAGCGATACAAAGTTTATCTGAAGGGAATATATGCAAGGGAGTTTTGTGTAATAATATCATCGTATATGGCGCCTTATTCAGCCAAAATCTATTGAATTTCTTATTCATTTGAACAATGGATAGCAGCTTGACCATCCACTTTTTCCACTTTTCGATTAAGTACAAAGGTTTACTTGCAAAACTCCAACAACAAAACACGAACGGGATAGGGTCAGTTTTTGTTGAGTTCATTTTTTCATTCCCTTCCTTCACTTGCTATTTAATTTATATTTCACGTAATTAATGTCATTCCTTTGGTCAATCCAATACGATATACTATAGGCTTTAACTAACTGGTCGTGTATAAATTGTACATCTTTATTTATTATCCATATGTATATAAATTAATTTACAAAATATTATTTAAAAAGCTTGGGAT
The DNA here is from genome assembly GCA_000671755.1 of Glossina brevipalpis. Taxonomy (NCBI): domain Eukaryota; kingdom Metazoa; phylum Arthropoda; class Insecta; order Diptera; family Glossinidae; genus Glossina; species Glossina brevipalpis. The sequence goes on from KK351192.1 coordinate 272,534, forward strand.
CACTAAATCATAAGCGCCTGGTAACTTCATTAGAGTGTATAATAAATAATTAGCAAAATGAAGAATTCCTGAGTAAGTTGTGCAAACTGAATTGAGGAAATTCTGTAAAATTAAGTGTAATCGATGTATTAAGATATCCATGTGATTGGAGAGACGAATTCTTGAGATCATGTCCCTCTACGTACAATTAAGAATGGTCTCAAGGCGTTTGTTACTTTTGAAGGAGAGCATTCGGATAGAACGGAAAGGATGCCATTACAAGAAAAACATCTGGCAAATTCAACGCGATCATAGTAATGTTTGGTATGGAATACAGTCTTATTTATACTCTAAGGCCTACTAAGAAAATGCACTCGGCTCGAAAGAGAAGATTATTGTAAACAGGCGTAAGAATGGAATGATGGAGTGACCACAGAAATATTTCCGAGTGACCTTAATAGATTTATACACAAAATAATTATGTTTGGAATAGAGAGCGGATTAGATATATTAGACTGGTACAGGGCGCACCTGGCAATCTCATCTGCCCGCTCGTTAACAACAGGCCCGATATAGAAAGGGATCATCTAAAATATTTTGACATTTGTTTCGTATACTGAAGGAAAAACGTAACGAAAAATGCCGATACGATTGAATCATATTAGTTTGATGACACTAACGCTGTCAGTTCAGTGCGGGTAAAAATTTTCCCTGACAGATCTGAGGCAGATATCTTAGCTGGTATATAAAAACTTTTATTTTCAAAACAAACAAAAATTGTTTTTTTACTCATTGCTCATAAATTACAGTATCAATTTTTTTAAATTCTAATTAACGGAGTAGCGTATACATTTCATCCGGCTTTGGGTCTTCGGCAATCGAGTTGGCCCGACGGATTGCTACTCTACTATCTTAGATCTGTCAATTATTTTAAAATATTCGTAATATTACAAAAAAAAAAAGGTGTATACAACCGGACAAGGGAATCGTCGAGATTAGAAAGAAGTCGAATATTTAGAACACTTTAATATTGGACGGAACTTTTGGATTTGCTTTGTGGCGTATTAACATTCCGTTTCCGGCGAAACCATCCCATAAGCCACTTAATTATTCATTCCGAAATCGAACAGAGACTAATAAAGGATATTTCGAATAAAAAGGGGCGTAATTCTAATTCCCTATATTTCGAATTAATAAGTCGGTACGGCGTATTACACTGCAGCAGATATAATAGTAAAGATTTCTTAGTATACTGTATTGTAAAAAACGTCGCGAGTTAACCCAAAATTATTGAGTTATCGAAATTTCATATTTTTTCTTTTTTTCTGTAGTTTTTAGCCTTTTTTTTTTTTTAAATAGGTAAGTAGGTAATTTTCTTATTTGTTTCAATCTATACCAACTTTTTTCATAACATACAGTTAAGCTACGACGCAGATGTAACGATCCTCCTTAAACTATAATACCGACTGTTTTTTCGAATTCGAAAAAATCAACTAAAAATATTTATAATTAAATCATCATCACATATCATATAAGTTTCTAGGGTAAAAGAACGGCGGCGAAAAATTGGCTTTAATAAATGTGTAAGCACAGTTATATAAACACTAATTGATGAAGACTTTTTATCATTTCGTTTATAATACGAAAAAAATTTCAAGTATAAGATTAAATGTAATGCTTGGTAATACGAAAAAAAATTTAAAATTAAATACAATATTTTAAATTCCCTTTCAGTAGCAGGGCCTAACTGTTCATCTGTCCGATTTTTCCTCTTTTCCTTCACATGTCTATATTTATTAAATGCATTTAAAAGATGAAAATTAAAAATATTTCCAATTTCTACGGTATAATTAAATAATAATGAAAAAAAAATAATAAAATAATATTTAAAATATTTTTAAAAAGCAAAAAAAAAGAACTCTACGTCACGACGGATGATGAATGTTTGCTTAAAGGGCTTTTCCCTGCATTTTATATTGTTTAACAACACCAACTTGCTCGAAACTTCAATTTTTCTTAAATTTTCTAAGCAAAGCAAGCCTCTTTCTTCTTTCATTGTATAAATTTCTCTAAAATACAAGATTTGACCTTAGAGTCCGGCAGAATCCATATATTCTAATTGCCTCTTTAAAGGGTCTTTATGCGTTTGATTCGTCAAGGAGTTTCTAAATTTGGGTAGAGTCTCTCTAATTGCTTGATACACCAAGAGATTCTAACTTTGGATAAATTGTCCACAATCACACACACATTATTCTCTCTCTACTTGACTTAAGCAACACTATTGTCAAGTTTTTAATTTAGTTGTTCGTTTAAAACGAATCTTCGAGGCAGATAGTACTGACTTTTAAGACAAAAATCTTTTTCCTTAAAAACAAACAGACAAACAAACAAACACTTGCAGCAACGTTGCATCTCAGTTCTCGGCGGAAACCAAGTAATCTTTTAATCTTTCGATTTGCATCAGTTTTATTGTCACCGATAAACATCGATTAAAAAAAATTAACTTCAAAATCTCTCTTGTAATTAACAAAATTATTAAGTCTTGACATTGAGTTAAAATCACGCAATAGGCCGCAGTCATTAGAATAAAATTTTTCATTTCAGCAATTGTGCACAATTACGTATATAAGAGAAGAGACAAATATATACCGAGGACAAACTTGTATTCGCCCTTCAATAAAGAGGGATTTTTCTAACGGCTTCTTAATTGGACTTCATTTTATTCCATCACTTAGAACTGATAAAGAAACTACTAGCAGCTTACTTATGAACAACTTCCTAAGAAACTTTTTTATATTACACAATGAATAGTAGGAATAAAAAAAAAAGAGGAAAACAAACAAAAATTTTTACTCCGAATTCGATTTGTTACCAACTCAACGTAGCAGCAATTAGCCCCTGAGAATTATTAGAAGATTTAGAAAAGAGCACAAATTTACTTTGAATTATTTTGAAATCGCTTTAGAAATTTTATTTTAAAAAAATTTCTTGCCCCACCAAAGTAATCTTGCACATACAAAGCTCTCTCTCTCTACATTATAATTACGTGTTCGAAACGATTAAATTGTATTTAGTTGTTTAAGAGTAACATAAAAAAAATCATATCTATATCCATTTATACGTAAATATACATATATATATATATATATATATATATGCACACATGCATGTATATTTTGTATGAAATGTATGTGCGTTTAACAAAAGCTAAAAATACATTTTGTTAGCATTGGCTGGTATCGATAGAGTTTAGCAACGAATGCTATGAACCACCATTTCCCACTACCATTAGCAGCAACAACTAAGTGTAACATATACAAGGATGCAGATGTCAGCAAAGAAATGCTTTTGGTTGGCTGTTCGTAACAATTGCACACACGCGTGTAAACACACACATACAAATGAAATAAAATAATTTAACAGTAATACACTCAGTACAGCTTGAAGCTGTTAAACGAAAAAAAAAAAAAAAAAAAAAGTTCAAAAAAAAAAAAAAAAAAAAAAAAAAAAAAAAAATACAAAATACAAAAAAACAAAAACAAAGATGTACACATTCATACGTACTCTCGCACACACAAAAAGAGCCTAAAAGAACAAAAGAGAGAAGACAATGCAACAACAAAGAGTTGTATGCAAACAAAATGAAAACCAACCACTTTTCGTAATAAGTAAAAGCAACAACAATGCAATACGCATACACACGCTCTCACTTACACAGAAAGATTCACACGAACCTAGCAAAACACAGTAACCGACTGTTTTGTTTAACATGAATGAATGAATGAGCGAACGAATTGTATGAGAATGTGTATGAGCGAGCGACCCCAATGTCTGACAAGAATGGTTGGTTATAATTATTGTCGTCGTTGTTGTCATCGTCGTTGTTGTTGTTGTTGTTGTTGTTGTTGTTGTTTTTTCTTATTGCGGCAGTAGTTGTAGCTATGATGGTGGTGATGTTGAGAGGGTAAGAGTGATAGCGGTGGTGGTAGTATCTCGTTTTTGTTGAGTGAACAATTTTATATACAGTACCGAATTGAATTTTGAAACTTTTTTAATTGCGTACGTTTCTGCAGTTAACGCAGTTACAGTCACAGTATTGTTCGTGCCCCTACCCATGTGTATACCACAATGCACATATACTGACAGACTATTATTATATGGACGTAGGCAAGTACATATAGATTTTGTATATTGTTTGTTACTATACTTGTGTATGCATATATATATATAAGTCTGAATTTCTTTAATCATCATCACAAGAATAAAGACATACTGAGAGAATCATGACGTTCGTAGCATATATTAGTGTATACTAAAGCCCTAAAGGTTTTAAAGAACAGAATCTGCTTCATTTATTCTATTTACGTTGATCTTAACTTTAGTTATTTTTCTTCTTAGGATCAAAATCTTTTAGACCTCCTGGTGTTATATATAAAAAGAATACTACAAAGTATATTTACCATTAGGCCAATTTTAGTGTAAGATTTTAAAAGATTTAGCTATGTTTGTCCATCCGTCCATTAGTTTTCCTGCTAACTAATCCGCTTTCTTTTACCAGGCTTAGAAGAAAATGTAAAGTATGACCATTCATTAAGCATCAGGCCAATCAGTGTAAGATTTTAGAGAATTTGGCTATGTCTGTCCATCCATCCATTAGTTTTCCTACTAGCATTTACTAGTATTTTTCCAATAATATTTTTTTATTAGACTCAATACTCAATACTTTACACGAATTAATATATAATGTACTGAAATACTTTCAAAAACGATACATCCATGTCAGTCCATCCGTCCGTTCATTTACCTGCTTGCAGATGAACTTGTATTATTAATATAAACCAAGAGAGAAGGTCAATTTTTATACTCTTAATGGAAGCCCGTAAATCAAGTTAAAAAGTAATTGATTTCGTTTACAAATTAGTCTGTAAGAGATAAAAACTAAAACAACTACGAAAGAAGCAAAAGAATAAATTTAATGAAATGTTTCTTAATGATTTGAATCTCAAAGAGCTATTGTAACCGCTTATTCCTATTCTGTTATATATGATATATATTAAGTAGTTAAATAAGTATTAAGCCTTTGGCAATACAAATTAATGCTTAGGTTAACTAAAATCATGTGAACTAATTCACTAAACTAAACTTTTTTTCTACATTACACGCTTAATATTCCTTCACAAAAAAATATTAGTAATCGAATCATTAACTAACTGATCGGTTAACTATTGTAAGGAAAATTTATTTACTTACTTTAGATAATAAGTGACCAAGATTCGCCTTAAATGCGTCTTCTGTTACTTGCTTGTTTGTTATTGAGAAAGCGGTGACGGTGATGATGACGACGACGATGATGATGATGATGACGATGATGATGATGATGCTCAGCTAGGAATCATTACAATTTCAACCCCCAGGTTTATTTACAGTATACAGTGTATGGGCGTGTGTATGTGTGTGTGTTTATATGCGTAAGCTATCCTAACCTAAAATACGAAGAAAGTGCTGTTGATATTCGAGATAAATGAGAAAAATTTTGTTTCAGTATCAAACAAGTTCTCAGCGCGTTACGACAACAATCGCATTAAGTTTTTAACGGTTACAAATTGTTTCAAATAACATCTCTCAATAATTTACAATTTTTTTTTCTTATTTTTAAACAAATATATTTATATAATAGCAACTATATATAATAAAAGTGATTTATATCAAGAATATTAGAAATAAAAAAACGAAAGGAAAACTACTACGAAGTGTGATGTGTTCTTTATCGAGATAAAAAAAAAATAAAAAATATTCAGAAGAATTTATTTTGTTTTTTTTTTAAATATACAAAAAAGAACTACAATAAAACATTTAAAAAAATCGAGTCGTTTCAAGTAATGAGTTTACCCAGCGGTGTGGATATGCAAAATCTTATGTCGCAACATCCAGTTTTAGGTGCTTTACCGCCTGCTTTCTTTTTACGCGCCGCTTCCGAACGTTATCAACGTACACCAAAATGTGCTCGTTGTCGTAATCACGGAGTGGTTAGTATTTACTTTATTTTTAATTTTAATTTTATTCAAGTCCATTAAGTAGTAATTGCCTTAAAAAGCTTAATCTCAATAACGGTATTTGTTTACATTTATAGGTTAGTGCTCTAAAGGGTCATAAACGTTACTGCCGATGGCGTGATTGTTTATGCGCTAAATGTACATTAATTGCGGAACGTCAACGGGTTATGGCAGCTCAGGTATGTTTATACGCTTTCCTATAACTATTGACCACAATTTTTTTTTTTTTGACCCAAACGCTTCTACAGAAATATTAAATATTATTTTAAGCTTTAGCTTAAGTAAACTCCCGTCAATCGAATTCGCATACCAACGGTAAACGTACAGATTAGTCACGAGTTTATATAGCAAATTAGGAAAATCTATTTTGTAAGAAACCGACAGTTCAAAGAAAGTTTATATAATCTCGTTAGGATTTTAATTTTCTCTCTCTCTCTCTCTCTCTCTCTCTCTCTCTCCCTCTCTCTCTCTCTCTCTCTCTCCCCCCCTCTCCCTCTCTCTCTCTCTCTCTCCCTCTCTCTCTCTGATATGAAATTTTTGTTTAATTTATTTCTTAGGAAAAGAATTTGTCCCTTTAGTATAATTTCAAGGCGACGGAAAGATGTTGTATTCCTTAATGAGTCACTGGAATCATTGATTTAATTTAGAAAGGCAGCTTTAAACACAAAGGGGGCTAATTAAATAGTAACTTAACTTATGAAGTAAAGGCACAGTTTTAGTTTACCGATTTTCTTTCTTTTCTTTTCTTGTGTAGAAAAGTCGTTTCCTGACTTGGCAATGTTTTCATGTGTTTTCCTATATATGCCGGCGGTAAAATTTCAGCGGATCATTAAATAAATTAAATTAAAAAACTATTTAAAGAATTAAAAAAAACATCTTTTCAATCATGACAAGATTAAGTGAATATGTTCACTTTGCCTAAGTAGATTCAGTGAATATGTTCACTTTGCCTAAGTAGTAATTTTTTGCCTTTCGTAGGCACTCATCTGAAGGAATAAATGGAAAATGTGACAGAAATGATTTTCTAGAACCATTATTTAGATCAGTAGGGTAACTTCAGATACAAACAAGATCTTTTAAGCATTAGCTTTTGGATGAACTTTTGAATACGTTTATACTTCAGAGAAAAGTTGACTTAAAGAAAGTGATCAATGAAGAATAAAAAATAAAAGTTTGTTTCTTTAAGGAAAATCTAAGCTACCGTTAGTAATCTTTTATATCTTTTCTTCATATCCAGCGAAACAAAAAATTTTTCTTTTTTCGCAATTTCGGCCTAAAGAAAAAGTTTTCACTGCATGTCTACAATCCGTAGTCTAGGAAGATAGAACATGCCTCAAGGCAAGGTACACATTTGCTTTTTTGTGTTAAGCCACTTGCGAAAGTCTGTTTTATAAGGTTTTAAAAAAAATAGATTAAAAGAGATATTCTTCGAAATAAATATTTCCAAGTTCACGTTCCAAGTTTACTTTGTCGCCTTTTTTCCTATAAAACGAGACGGAATGAGACCAGTATTAGGAGAGTTTTTGTTATAACATTTTTCTTACTTAAAAAGTCAAAGACTTTTCTGAAGAAAACACTTAAGGTGAACAACGTAAACTTTCTTTTATATAGAAACTTATCTTCTAGCTTTTTAGTGTCTGACCGTCGTTCCCTGCGGAAGAAGTATCAATCCCCTTTATTCGAGACACTAAGCAAATAGGATTTGTTTCTTATTTATTTATTTATTTATTCTTTCGTTAATTAAACAGGCAACATAACATAACATAACATAACATCATAACAACATAATAATCTAATGATGTTTATCTTCTATCCAAAATAGTGACGGTGGAAAACATTCTTTATATTCAAAGTGAAATAAGTGAACTTTTAGCAGTAATTACATTTGCCGTCAGTAAATAACATCACAACTCAAGCCTATAAACTTCTCGCAAGTTTTTAATAGTTTTCAATGTGTAATCATAGAATTTTTAAGGGGCAAGGCAAATAATTCATTTCTACAAGAAAGAAATTTACATCTGTGGCGATCGGCTGACTGCTCCTTTAATTTGGATAAATTTTTGTTCATCTAAAATTTATTTTCTGCTTTTTTAATATTATTTCAAGTATTTTCGAATTCTCTCAATTAAGTGATAAGCATCTTATATAGTGAAGATACTACAAAAAACTGCGTGTTATTTAGATCAAAAATATTCAACAATAAAACTTATCTGCTTGTGCTCATCACCTGCATGGATCTTGATATTTTATTAGATTTTCTTATTATTCTTATTTCTTAATAAAGCTCTATATTGCTAAGATAAGGCAGATCTCGGTAATCTCGTTAACGGCGGTAACGGGTCCCAATTTTACGTATTTTATAATATCATTGTATTCGTTCGAAGGCGAGAAATCATCTTCGCTTGTGCGAATGTAAATAAATATTTAATGATTCCGTATACCGGGCCAAGAGATTTTATTAGAAAAAAAAAAAAAACCACGAGAATCACTTTATCGATTCAATAAGTTTTTTCAACATAAACTTAATGATTGCATTTTGACCCGTAGGCAAAATATAGGTCAGACTGTAGTTAACTAACTATTTCATTACATTATTTAAACGATATTAGTGTGATGCATAATAAAACTCTTTCAATCTATTTTTAAAGGCTTAAGCGAAGCTTAAATGCAGTAACACTTTCTTATAAAATCTGAACTTGTTTTGCAGAAAACTCTTCTCTTCTCTACTTTACTCGTACTTCGTCTTCTTATAGAAAATGATTCCCGTGTTCAAATCACTTAACCTCTCGTTAAAACTGCATGAATAAAAAATAATGATGTTTGTGTACTAAATTTATAATCTCACTTATATTCAATTTAAGAATGCCAACACAAGACGGATACTTGGACGATCAGACTTCTCGAGTACTTCCCTTTTTGTGGCGGTAGGTATACAAATTAGAATTTCTCACAAAACTTAAATGCAATTAAAAACTATTCGTATCGTCTAAAAATAAATCAGGGAAACTCCTATTCTGCTACTGCTACTGCTACTACTACTACTACTACTGCATAAAATGATCCTTTAATCTCATTAAAGAAACCTTTAATCTTAACTTCAAGACATGTTGATGTATTTCGTTTAGTATTTTTCAGTTAAAAGTTTTAAACATCTCCGAGATGCAGTCATTGTAGAATTAAGGGTTAAGCTCCAATCCCCACCACTCGAATTTAACTTTACGAAGACTTCGAAATTTTTAAGGGGAACCTCCGATTACTTTTTCTTCTTCATGAAATTTTCAAGGGAATTTCCGATTCCCTCAAGATTTCTTTAACTTTGTGAAGACCTTGAAATTTTTAAGGGAACTTCCGACTTCTTTAAAAGACTTCTTTAACTTCATGAAAACCTTGAAATTTTTAAGGAAATTTCCGATTCTGTCAAGACTTCTTGAACTTCATGAAGGCATTGAAATTTTTAAGGAAAGTTCCGATTCTTTAAATACTTCTTTAACTTCATGAAGACCTTGAAATTTTTAAGAGAGCTTCCGATTCCCTCAAGACTTCTTTAACTTCGTGAAGGCCTTGAAATTTTTAGGACAACTTCCGATTCCCTCAAGACTTTTTTAACTTCACGCAGACCTTGAAATTTTTAAGGAAACGTCCAATTGCTTCAAAACTTCTTTAACTTCGTGCAGACCTTGAAATTTTTAAGGGAGCTTCGGAATCTTTCGAGACTTCTTGATTGTCACTTGATGCCTTTATTTAGTAGACTTCGCTAGTTGAAGCCTTGAGCATCTACATTCGTAACGATTTTAAATTCTGTTTTCCTAACTTCTCTGATTTTATTAGGCTGCACTGCCACTGCCAGGATTTATTTAAGAAAATCTTTTGCCTCATTCTCAAGACAGCTTGACGTTTATTTCGATCAACTCTTTTAAGTGCTTCCGTTTTCAGCAAGTTTCTATAAACCTACGAATTCCTTGAAGCATGAAGCAAGCGTTCAGCCTTAACTTAAGTTTGCACAAAAGCATTTGTTTTCCTCTGGACTACTAGTCCATACAACTTTGAAAGTTAAAGTAAGTTTTGCAACCCAGCTTAATATTAATATCTAAGTGAGAAGCAAAACTTCGCATTAATTAAGTTAAAGAAGAGATTTCTGACGTGTATTACACTGCAAGTCGGATTGATTAGAACACATATAGGAAAATTGAAAAGAGACTTGCGAAGAATCCAGTGTTCATTGACTACCAAAACAAAAAAGAAAAAGCTTTTGTTTGCTTAGTGTGAATTCAATGGAAATAATTTTGAAATCCTGCCCAAAACCGACTCAAACTACTTTACTATTACTATTTGGAAAAGCATAGATTTTCCTCAAAAATCAGTTTTTCTTATTAATTATTTCAGGTCGCTTTACGACGACAACAAGCTCAAGAGGAGAACGAAGCTAGAGAACTAGGTTTACTATATACCAGTGTACCGCCGGGTGTACCTCAGCCGCCGAATACAAACGAAACAACCACCACATCTACGGCTCAACTAAGTCCTCCAGCAACGGCAAATGGTGTTTTTCATGCCGGTATACCATCACCACCTAGCGACGGTTTGGATTCAACAAATCCGCATCATCAACCGCGTATGCAATTTAATGGCAGTTCCGGTGATTCTGATACGGAAATGCGTATGCGTGCAGATCGTTTATCGATGGGTTTTTCACCCGATCGCGCCGAAGTTGAAAGTCCTGGTAAGTGTGCGCGGGCTCGCGAATATATACGCAAAACACAATAAACAAACATACATACATACATACATGCATAAAAAAATGGCAACAAATTATAAAGATTTTGCTTACGGTCGTTTAATTTCCTTGAAACATTGATTTCAAACTCGTAATGCATGATGCATTCATGTGTCGCGTAGTTATTACAATGCTTCGTAAACATTTTACATATCTGGGCGCGTACACAAGTCAAAGTGGAAAATGTTCCGTTTTTTTTCCCTCTAATGCTTACATCACATACTTGTTTGTGTTTGTTTGTTTGTTTGTTTGTTATATAATAAATTGTCAAAAGTGTTACGAGGCATAAACCGAAGGGGGCATATAACGTTTACTTAGAGTTGTTACCACTTGTTTTAACAAAAGATTTTTCACTTAACATAACCTAAGAAGAACCTTGCACAAGACGAAAAAAAAAGCGCATCTGTGCTTAAGTTAACCAAGCAACCAAACAAGCAACTAAACAACTAAACAACCAAGCAACCAACCAACCTACCAACCTCCCTTCTTTTGTACGCTCTAACCACCCGATCTCGGAAATATAATAATAAAACAGAAACAGCATACAAAACGATTTTTTACGCCACTCAAGTCGCCACCTTCGCTTTAACTTAACGTGTATGCATTTGAATGTTTTTCTTTTTTTCTCTTATTTTTTTTTTTTTTTTTGTTTTCTTTTCTTAATTTTTTTCTGGTGCGTATGAAGAAATTTTGTTAAAAAGTTAAAATATATTATAAAATACACACAAAAGTAAACGTTAACGAGGTGCCACAGTTAAAATAGTATCACACAATAAAGTTGAGCAAAAACGACAAGAACGGCAGCATAACATGTTGTGTTGCATTGGCTTTCTCTTTAACTAAAGAAAACGTTTTATTTTTTTTTTTTTTTTTTTTTTTTTAAATTTTTTTTTTGCTTTTTAAATTCACTGTTCTTTCTTTAAACAACAGTAACTTGAAACTGAAATACAGGCCATTCACTGTTGACTTTTAAAATCTTCTTTCTAAGGAAGGTAGGAAGGTAGTTAGGTATGGTTGCTTATAAGAAACTCTCTATCCATACACCCTCCCTTCTCAAGCATCGTTTAACTGATTTATTTCAATGAAATTTAAAACACTGTCAATAAAGCAAAGAAACAGAAACAAAATCAAAACCATATGCACTTTTGTTGTTGTTGTTGTTTTTGTTCTTGTTAACAAAATATATAAACAAATAGCATAAGGAAAGAACATTGGCCTAAAAAAAGAGGGAAAAGAAATAAACAAAATTACAAAAACGAAAAACATAACCTCTCTCTACGCATCTTTAAATAATATAAAGAAAAAATAACTTTTCCAGACTTTGTGCTGCTGGTATCCATGATACATGGCGTAACGTAACATAGAGAATTCGGTTTTATTTATCAAAGAAAATATCAGAAAACATTTTTTTTTCCTATTCGTCAACTCATATACTTGGCGTACTCTAGGTCGCTACTATATCGCTTTTCAAAAATCTTTCTTAATTCTTAACAGATATTGTTAGCTTTACGGATACAATTGATATTGTATGGAATTTAGGGTCTGAGAATTTGAGCACTGAAAAGCATTTCTACGTTTCATGGATGCTTGAAAAATTTTGCAAATTCTCCCCGCTTTCCGTTCGAAAAAGATTACCCGCGTGTTTAAATACCGATTTAATAAGTTTACGTGAAGCCTTTCATGCCTATAACGGCCACATGCGTTTTATATAACTTATTTTAGACGAATTCATTGCTTGTAAGAATTTTAAAGGAGACACACTACTATTATTACATCTTACAAGCTTCATGGTCCAAAGTGTGTCATATTCATGCGAAAGTATATAATCTTCAGAACGACTTGAAGTCAATGCAAATTTCATTATACTAAAGTATTTAATGATCGTCCTTATTTGAGAGCAAGTTTTTTTTTGTCTTTTTCTTTGATGCAACTAAACCCGTCAACTCGCATCTCTCCTTTACAATACCCTTTGGAAAGATGAGGGAAAGTACTGATGGGTTCTTAGATCAGTCAGGTAGAAGCAGAAGCATACCTGATCTTTTCATAGTGGCCCTAATTAGATAGAATGCATAAAGAACTTTTCTGTATGCTCGGTATAATAAATTTTAATACTTTTGTTTAATAATCGGAATAAGCAAATCTTGAAAGCACTAAGAGAATGATAAGCTTCGGTATTTTTATACCCACCATCACCAAAGTGAGGATCATTTTGTCATTTGTTTTATAACTCCTAGAAGGAAACTTCGGACACCCCACAAAGTATATATATTCTTGATCAGCATCAAATTTAGAATCGATTTAAGCATGTCTGTATGTCCGTCTGTCCGCCTGTGTAATGACTGTCGTAAATATTTTACTGGCCGCAAAAATGAAGATATCGGCCTCAAACGGAATCATCGGAAGCTCTTGCGAGCAGGTTGGTCTTAAAAAATGATCAAAGGACACGCCCTCAGTACAACGTAAACTGAGAGCGCCTCTGTTTTCTGAAATGAAAAAAATCTGTTTGCTTATTACTCATAAACTATAGTAGACAAAATTACAAAAATTCCTACAAATATTGCGCTAGCTAGGTCGTAGTCTCTGTACAAAAATGGAAACGATCGACCAAGACCACTCGATATAATAGAATATTGAAATTTCATTCTTTTGCGAAAGTGTTTGTAATATTCTGGAACTACATAAAATATACGTATTTTTGATCAGTATAAAATTCGGATTCCACCTAGACGTATCTGTCTGTAGGTCTTCCTATCTGTCTGTCTGTTTATCTGTGTAATGCCTGTCGCAAAAATGAAAATATCGGCTTCAAATTTGGCAGAAATATTGAAAATTCTTTCATATATTCTTTCCTATTTCCCTATTTTAAAGACTTAAGAATTTTTGCTCTTACTTTCTTCAAAGAGAGAAAGTCTTCATTTAAAAAAATATATACATTTAGTATCAAAATTATAGCGCTCATCTTAGAATTTATTATCAATTTTTCCATTGATTTTTAATAGGATCGAAACGAGCACGTTTATCCAATGAAACCGACCAGGATACTGGTTCGGAATCAGCACCTAGTAGCCCTCATCCTAAATCGACGCCCAACTACAACAATAGCGGTGGCAATCTATCACCAGCTCGTACCGGACCGCCAAGTTCGCCAGAATCAGATTTAGATGTTGATTCAGCCCCCGACGAAGCTACACCCGAAAATCTGAGCCTGAAAAAAGAAGATTCGACTTCACCGCCGCAAACACCTTCGACGACTGAGAACAGCATGCATATGTTACGTAATTTTAGCAACAATAATCCCCAAGGTTTCATGCCATATCATCATTCACAATTTTTAGCGGTGGCGGCAGCCAGTGTACATCCGCATGCTGCACAACATTCACCGCATCCTCATCATCCGCAACAACCGCCTATGCCGACTGCACATCCGAGCAACGGAGCCCAACAGAGATCACCGGTTGATGTATTACTGCGTGTTTTTCCCAATCGTCGACGCAGTGATGTTGAACAGCTGCTGCAACGCTATCGTGGCGATGTCCTACAAACAATGGAAGTAATGTTATCGGGCGAAGATGTTTCACAGGTGTTAGCGTCGGCAGTTGCGGCGACCAGTTCACCGCCACAAGTTCCAGCTTCACCGCCGTTTCCTTTGAAATCGGCCTTCTCACCTTTAGTACCGCCGGCAGCAGTATTTGGTTCGCCTACCCACCGTTATCCACCATTTATGCAAGCTCATGCCAAACGTTTCCTAACCGCACCTTATACAAGTACAGCTTATCTACCTGGCGTGATAAATCAAGCCGATATCGAACAATCCGAATCGAATGGCGGTAGCACTTCAATAGATCGCAACAGTAACGCAGGCGATTCACAAGATTGAGATAACAGTACCGCCGGTGATGTTAACGGCATGTTTAGACCCTATGAGTAGCACGGGCGCCTATTTATTGCAAATATATATATATATGTTTATATATATGTATATATATATATGCATACAAAAGTAGCGATTTAAGGCAAAAATGAATGTATTTCTCGAATAATTTTTTTACAATATTAGAGAACTTCTGCACCGAAAGAGAGAAAGTTAGGACTTGAATTTGTTTTTTGTTTTATGTGAAACTATTCACGTATAACTATGAACGCGCATATAGTGGTGGGAGGGGAAGGGGGGAAGGGGGGAATGGGGGAGTGGAGCGTGGGTTTCATATATATGTTTTCCATTTTAAGGCTAATGTTAAATAGTGTTTGTTGCTTTCAAATTCGCGCATACGCATACGAGTACATATTAATGTTCAGATCCAGATATCAAACTAGACTTAGATAATAAGTATTAACCAGTGTATCATTACTTATGCTAAATAAACATACAATACATAATGATGTAGAGATTGAAGTGAACATATAACTAGTTTTTGTTAGATTTGATTTAAGTTAAATAACACAAAAAAAACAAAAAAAAAAAAAAAAACAAAAAGAAAACGTAAACTATTGTAATATTAAAGAGTAATCTGTTAAAAATAGTAAACAACAAAAAACAAAAGAAAAAGAAAGAATAAAATAAAAATATATAAATAAATAATTAAAAGAATTAAAAAACTTTTTATTTAGTTCAATCAAAAGACTCTGTAGCCAGTAATTCTACGCAGCAAGAATCTCTTGGGCTTCCTGACCCCCATGGTACCCTTTACTCATATCAAAAGTCTGAGGTCAGACTTCCCAGTTAGATCTATACCCAAATCTTCGACTAGTCGCCTAAGTGCTAATGGAGCTATAAAAGGTCGGGGATTGGCGCCACCACTTACCCAAAGACACGGCTTCCAAAACAAAGAAAAGAAGAGGAAAACAGAAGGCAATGGAATCCTATATTAAGTGGCGCGATGCCTTCGGAAGAAAGGCACCATCTGCAAACCAGTGAAGATAGTCCACATGGCTGTCCTTGGAGAGAGCATCACTAAAGTCATAGTCATTGTCAGTCAACCTAAAGTTAAGAACGAAAGGCCGTTGTTGCCTGATAAAATAAAGGCACGCGATTTAGTTTATTCTGTTACTATATTGAAGTATAACAAATGCCTTCAGCTATTTAGCTTGTATTCCTAATGTGAAGACTTAATACCAAAAATCCAAATGATACACGGAGTAACGAAACGCTACTTGTCGGCTCAGGAAGATTGACTTCCTTGTGGCAGATGCAGAGACGTTATATGGAAATGTTTCGAATCTGGTGAAAATGGTTTCCACCTAAACTCCCTGTCCATATCATACAATACCGTACTACATATTCAAAAGACAACCTGTCTTTTCAGACCGTGTTTGAAATGACCCATTTTTTAAGTGTTTAAATGTTGCCGGTATAGCAGACCATACCTTAATTACGATTGGTGTCTATAATCGCAACTATAGTGAATGAATTTTAAGGCAATACGAGCTACAAGTTAAAGTCAAAGTTTAAGTCAAAGTATTATGTAGATAATATGTAGATAATATGTATGCCCCATGTAAATAAGAGTTTTTTTTTTATTAGACTTTGAGTATAACGAACTTGGAGCAAAAGGAAAATTATATTCCAATTAAATCTCAATTCTTTATGCTAATCAGTAAGTGTCGGCGATTTTTTTAATTTTTGTTTAGATGCAATAGGATTATTTATGCAGAGAAATTTTTATTTTTATGCTGGGTGCGCGAAAGTGTTCATAATTTATATTGTACTGTAAGAGCCGTCTCCTTTGATCGATTTGGCTTAGTTTTCAGACCCGATTTGGACGTAAAAACTTCCAACGTTGTTGACAGATTTGAGTTCGATACCTTAATTTGTACAACCGGAGAACATGTTTAGAAGAGAGACACAGAATTAAGGTATCGATCT
The DNA here is from genome assembly GCA_000671755.1 of Glossina brevipalpis. Classification (NCBI taxonomy): domain Eukaryota; kingdom Metazoa; phylum Arthropoda; class Insecta; order Diptera; family Glossinidae; genus Glossina; species Glossina brevipalpis. The sequence continues at coordinate 289,203 of KK351192.1, forward strand.
CAAATTTGACAAAAATGTTGGAAGTTCTTTTATGCAAATCAAATAGAATGACACACAGAGGGACATGTCCAAGTAAATTCAGAATTTGATATTGATCAAAAATCTATATCTTTTTTAGGGATAGAAAGAACCACGTTGCGGTTTACGAATTTCTGAAACGTAATAAAACCGTCATTGAAAAATATAAGCGACAAAAACTAATACAATCGAGCAAAGTATTGCAAGAAGAATTACTGCAATATACCACTAAGGTAGAGATAAGGAATTGAAATGAATCGTCAACTATGTTCACTAAAGATTACTCCTTTAGATTACCAAATATTTCAATCGATTGTTCATTAGCTATATGAGTAAAGTTTCCCCGTCCTTACGATGATGATACCCGTCAGAATAATATTCTGTGAATATTCGTCAAGTATTCTATGTCCATACGAAATCCATATCACGGAACTCATTATGAAAATAGGAAAAGCTAATGAATGGTGACACAAACACTATTTTATCTAATAATAAACTAATAATAATCAAAATGATATGTCACACACACACACACCTACATGATGAAAGAAAACGATATAACGTTCAAATTTTAATGTCCTACTTTGCTAGCTATTATCACTAGTGGAGTCCTGATTACAAATTATTTTCATCAAGTATTTTTTGAAGAAACGTTTGTATTCTTTTTGTTGATTTTAAAAGATGAGACCCTACCTATGAATTGCCATTAAAAGATGAGCTTCTCTTTCAAGGCGGAAATCATTACCTTAATGAAATATGAGAAAGAAAAATGGCTACCAATAGATAATAGGTAACAATTGATAATATTTTGAATAATTAGTTCATGTCATGACATTTTCATAATAAACAAGTATTTTTAGTTTAAAAAAAAAAATGGCAATGACATCATTAAACTGTAAAGCGGATTGTAGCAGGCGAAAGTTCCACATTAACTGTGCTTTTAATACCTTAATTCTCATTAAAAAAAAAAAAAATTTTTTTTTCAAACTGAAAATTAAAAAAAAGTAAAAATTCTGTTCGTCTAACTCGATTGATTTAAAAGCTTGAAAAAAAAAAAAACAAAAGAATCATTTGCACTATCTTTATAACTAAAATGCACGGACAAAGTGATTGGTGCTGGATCCACAATGTAATACTTTATACTTCTTACAAACAAATATTAATGCAACTAATGTTATATATATGTGTGTGTGTGGGTAATGCAAGTAAAGCTACTAGTACTATTCTACACGCCTACAAGGATATAACATAACAATTTCTATTGAATATTTGTTGTGGGGACTTTATTGTCTTCCATATATATACACACACACACACAGATTGCTGTATACATATGTGTACTTGAGAGTTGGCAAACATACATAAGTAATTCTCACTCTTAATGTTTCTGTTGTTTCTATTGTTATTATCATTATTGTCATCATCATCATCATCATCAGCATTGTGTGTCCTCTCAGCATCATCGTTTTGGTATCATCGTCGTCACTAGGCATTCTACTAAACAATAGAATCGTTTCACACAGTTATTGTCGTCCTTTCATTTTCATCAATTAATAAAGTGTACGTCTATGGCTGTATGTGTGTGTGTGTGTAGGTGTATGTAAAATTTTTACAAATATGGAACAATAGCATCTGATGATATTTAGCATGTTAACCTAACCTACAAAACAGAGACAGTGTGACTCGAGGCCGGGTATGGCTTTAGTTATAACGGATTGTGGTTGTGCCACTCTTGCGCCAATTGCCTGATGGCTTTATGTTTTGTTGATTTTCAAAGTCACAATAACAATAACAACAACCAACAATAACAACAATAGCAAGTAAAACGCATTATCATACAAATGCTTATATATCTCTATAGGAAGCTAGAAAATAATCCGACTATATTCTGTAGACATTCATACATACATACATACATACATACCTACCTACTTACATATAGACAATATATATAACAATAAACCAAAACCAATCTAACCAAAAGCAAACAGTAGCAGTGGACTAACCGACCCTTTGACAATTGAATTATTGGATAAACAGCAGTAAAGAAAGACATTCAACTGTAATTGTAGGTGTATTGGTGTATGTGTCTGTATGTATGTATGTATGTATGGGTGTGTGTTTTGGTGTGTGTTTGTGTGTGTATCCGTGTATATGTGTGTGTATGCATAAATTCATGGTATGCAGTTCTTTTCTATTGTTGCTTTGGATATCTCACTATTAAGCCCAGGATGGGCACAATACATACAGAAGGCTTTTAGGAATGAGAAACGATGGCTACTAGTATATTAAATGATGTTTATATTGTTAACATATGACTTATAATGGATATAAATAGAATTTAAAGTGTGCGTATTTACGTGTGCGTGCGTGTCTATGTGTGTGTGTGTGTGTGCGTATTTACTTGTTCGTGTGTGTGAATGTGTGTGCGTTTCTGTGAATGCAATAAAATTGAAATTCTAGTTTTGGCAAATAGTTTTATAATTATTTAGGCGGGGAGAGTAAAGGCGCGTAGAAGCATTCAAACACACACACATACAGACGCATATATATATATATCTCTTGCACAGCTTCTGGATCAAATATTCAATAAAAAGGTACGTACGCGTTGTAAACGATACTATTTTGTGGGCCATTGTGTTATTATCAGTGTATTATAAACCGTCGGTCTATTGTCTTGTGTTTCATTCGAAAATTATGCGCTGGTGGTCATTATTATATCCATAGTTTTCAATTTTCGCATAAAGGCACATTATTAAGATCATTTTCATTGTTACGGTTTTGACTTCCATTCCATTCGATTCGATTCTATTCGATTATTTGCTTAAATTTGATTTTCTTCAAGGCTTCCTTCTAATAGATCATCACCTGCAGAACAACTAACACACACACACACACACACAGCACAACACAACACGAGACGAGACAAAAGATAGTTTTCATTACAAAGATTTTTTTAGCTCAAGCATATGTGCTTAATCCATATAACCCATGCATCCATTTAAAGTGACTTCCTGAACCGCCTTAATCAACAAATGAAGAGTATTTCAGAGTCGTTGTTATCCAATTAAAAACAAAAAAAATATCATTTTGCGGTTCTATGTCCATTGTTTTCATTACAATTGTTGTTCGTTGTCGGACCGACTCTATGCGTTTGGTTTTAAATGTTTGCTTTATTCTGTACTTTGTGTTTAAAAATTATAAATATATTGGGATTAAAATTTTTGTTACACACATACACACACACACACACTCACATACGGTTTCCCATTCGAAAGTGCAAATGCGTACAGCTTGGACGTGTTACTGATATCTTTCACACATTTTAATAATTTTATCAGAAATAATTGTTAAACGTATCTAAAGCGTGAGATTTTCATTTCAAATTTATTGTTAAGTGGTTGGGGTCGATACGATTTTCTGAACATCGAATATTTCCGATTCATTAAATTCATAAATGTTTTCAATGTTAGCAACAAAACCGTATAAGTTGAACTTTTTAAAGACATTTAGAGAAGACATAAATAAGGAAAGAAGAAAACATTGAGATCTTAACTCTTACGCTGTACGCTCGTATGCTTAAAAAAAAAAAAACGCTTACTTTAGTCAATTAGCGAAATATATTTAATTCAAAGTACTCTTCATACCGTATCGTACTATATTTTTGCTTAGATATAAAATCAGCTTCAAAAAGATAAATTGCCTTTTGAGATTGTCTCCGAAATGACCCATATTTTTTAGCGCTTGAATGCTTCCGTTAAGGTAGACCATACTTTAATTGCGATTGGCATGTAATCGCAACTATTATGAATGATATTTAAGAGAGTGTCTGCTATACTGTGCTGGGTGAGACAGTGCCAACAACTATAGGTCAAAGTATTATCTTCGAAACTTCTGCCATGATAAACGAGATGTCATCGACACATAGGTTACCATTTTTTCGAACTAATTGGAACTAATTGGAACTAATTCAAAGTACTGTCCATACTATATCGTATTATATTTTTGCTTAAATATAAAATCAGCGCCTAAAAGATAACCCCTCCCTTTTCAGATTGTCCTCGAAATGACCCATTTTTTTAGTGCTATTGAAATAAACGAACGATTGCTTAGACAGTAATTCTAGTAATTCTGTAGCTTTAAGCTAAAGATAAAAAAAAAGTCTGAAAGGTCCAATAGGAATAACCTAACCTAGTATTGCTAGCGTGCGCTAGAAGGATCCTACCTTACGGGACCGAAATTTGTTATCAAGAAAAATTATCTTATCATGATGTTTGACATATGGCACCGTTTTCGCTTCAATTACATCAACTGATATTGGCAGCTCTATCTGCTTGTAGCTTCAATTGATCGAAGAAGCATCAGCTAATCGCCTTAAAAGGGAATATTCATGACTGCTGATGAATGTCCGTCTAAGCCCTAAATGTCACGAGCTTGTCTGACTGATTCATGGTTTTGTACTCTTGGAATCTTATATTCAATCCGGTTTTTTATTATCCATTATCATCCAACAGCAACTTCCTTTGGAGTAAGCAAAAAACTAACGATTTCCATATTTCGTGCTTTTCGTCTACTTTCGGGCACTACTTATATAAAGCTGTCAAAAATTGTATTGTGTACACTAAAGCGCGATACCTTATACTTTATCTATCCTAACATACTGTGTGAAGTTTAAACGGAATTTTTGCAAGTGGAGATTTCACAATTTGCCAACGGCTTCAAGTAAAAGTAACGATTTTTCTTGGTAAAACCCAAAAAGGAATTAATTCTACATCTGATAAATAGAAACGTAAACTGTTCATTAAATAATCAATTTATTGACAGTTGGCTCAGTTTGTCCTATTATCTAGAGAGCATCAATATCTTCTAAAGCTAATTTGAACATTCTAGCTACAGGTCGAAGACTCAAAAAAGTTTTATTTATTTCTGATGGATCCGAAAATAATTTTAAAATTTTCATAAACTTCGCCTTTTACGTCTCAATCACTAATTAATACCTGACGTAATAATCGTTTGCTGTGACTAATAATTAGTAAGAGCCTCTGTTCTTCAACTATCGTAGTGTAATGTATTATGAATAACTTTCGCCGCATCCAACTGCTAACTAAAAGCATTATTTGAAATTTGAGTGAAGCTTTCACCCAGTAGTATAGACAGAGAACTTTGATACTGCATTGGTACTTCGGTACTTTCTTCCCAGAAATTGAGATTTTGCCCTTCTACAAACGCCACATTCGTCTTTTTAGCTCCGCTTGGCTTCTTTTTCGATATTTGTTTGTGAAACTGAAAACCCTGCGCTCAGAACAGCTTTTTGGATTCAATTCAAAAACTAGAGTTGAATGAAAAACGAGCACATTTTTAAATGAAATTAAGGAAGCATATCTCATGAACTACTGAAGAAAAAGACGCGAAATTTTAGGCATAGGTGAACTAGAATGTCGCCAAGTTAATGATGAACTGTTCGTTCGTATGAACGTTTACGGTATAAATGTAAAGCTTCGTTCAGTAGTAGCAGCTTCTGTTGGCTAAATCACGTTCAAGTCGAATGTTCGTAAACCCCAGTCCCTTTTTTCCAAACAATCTATCCAAACTCCTTTCTAGGCATGACTTACAAACATAGGTGAAAATTTCCAAGTGACTGGTTATTAAAAAAAAAAAAAAACGACTAATAGAATTTCGAAAGTGTGCCTTCTTTCTTCACTGACCGCCACAAAAATTCTACTTCTTCAGTTCTTCGTATGATCAACTATTTCTTTCCCGCAGCAAAGTATGCCTTGGGGGTTCTCCGGCACTTCTTGCATTTCTTCATTCCTTGCTCAACTACATTTCGAATATACATCTTTTTCCCGGTTACATCAATGGTCTGATCAGTATGTACCTTATCGTCCCTTACACCGTTAGATATTGCTGTCACCTAAATCCTCATTATTTCATTTTCTTTGAAAAATTTTTTTGAACCTGCTCTGATAATCTGGTTCTGAATAATTATCTATGGTTATACTTTCGATATTTTCTATTGAACTATTTCATCGCTCTAGGACATCTGTAAAAATATCTGTCATTAAAAGTCTTAAAGCTCCGAACGTTCACCACATCTCATTCATCCGGACGCTATAAGTTCACTTAACATCAGGTGGAAGGGCAATGAAGATAAATGAAGTCTACACTTGGACCACTTGGCCTTATGATACTGCATAAGGGTTAATAACGTTGATTAGCAAGTTCAATGCTATAAAGAAAATTTTTATCTTTCAATTCAATTTCATCTACTAAGACATTACTTGAATTTCTAAGCAAAAATATTTTTACTTTTTTAAAAAAGAGTTTAATATTTCCTCACGTATCTTAAGAAGAAGCCACATAAATACCATATAACCTCAACTCATTATTATCTAATGCTTCAAATAAGTACGTAATCGTTTAACAATTAAGTTAAAGAGTACTTCTAGGCCAAGATGATAATAAAAGCAAACGCCATTCAATCAACCTTATTATCATTATTTGCAATAAACAATTGAAATAAAATTAAAAGTCTCATCTTCCCATAGATTCTCAGTCTTAGCATTAGAAAATTTTCAAGTTTCCTTTTACTCCCCCGAAGCAGAAGAAGGAACAAAAAGACAAAAATAAAAGGCATTAAATGTGAAAACTCATTTCGTTAAAGTTGAGGTAAGATGTGTTGTAAACAATTTGTGTGAGTTTTGCAAATTCACACTTGCACCCCTTAAGGCATCACGTCTATTAGGCTAACAAGGGGTTAATGCAAAGATACGAAAGATCATTTCTACAATAAATGATTAATTTGTGGTATTTTTATTTCCATCCACTAAAGACCGCGAAGCATGCCAGACTTGACATTCGTTTTGTATCAATCAGATGCGCAAGGAAATCTATATCAAGGAGTTGGTAAAGGATACATGATTATAGCCATTTAGAAGATGTCCCCTTTATATGTGAATACGCGGTGATGGTTAAAGAGAAAAATAAGCAGGAAAAGAGAGATAGGGTATGGTCGCTGTATGAGAAGTGTATGCTCGATTAAGCCAGTAACATTTACCAGTCGACCATTCACCGTAGCTGAGGCCACACGTCAATAATAATCAACGGTCTACTATACCGGGTATTGAACCGTGGAACACGGTGATGGGTCAAGGAAAATAAGCAGGAAAAGAAAGATATAGTGTGGTGGCTATCTGAGAAGTATATGCTCGATTAAGAGGCCACACGTCAATAATAATTAATGGTCTACCGTATGGGGAATTGAACTTTAGAATGCCGACTTTATACTCGCGTTGCTTATCTGCTAAGTTTTGCCGTAAACCAGATATATTACGTCTGTCTTTCCATCTCGCTTTTTTTATGGCTGTCAAAATCGAACAAATTTAGATGGAAAGCTGATACTTGATAAATGCATTAGTAGGTGCATTACAAAACTCAAGACCTTCTAAGCCAAAAAAGAAAAAAAAAATCGAAAAATTTAAAAACAAAAAAAAAAAAAACAAAAATTTAATGCTCGTGAAAAATGATATTTTGGTCTGAAATATTTCTTACAAAAACGGTCCATATCTGCCCTCTCGTAATGAAGGAAATTTTAACAATTTTTGTAAATTTGCTTGAGATGGTAGGCGTTTAAAATTCGCCTTGAAACGACTATAATTTTGCTTCAAATTTCTTTTGCTTAATGTGTTTATATGTATCGTTTATTTTTATATAAATATGAACAAAAATCCGTTTTCACTATTTCAGCTCGAGGGTGGTCTTATTATGTTAAAGGCGGTATTCATTAATTGATTGCGTATTCGGTTCGTATTGGTTTCTTTTTGTTATTGTTTTCTTTATTTGTCTATTTAATATTTAAGAAAGAAATTCTTTTTTTTTCTTTCCTCTTTTTTTGTATAATATTTTGTTTTTTATTTTAAAATTTTTCTTTGATTTTTTTTTTCTTAAAATAACATTTAAATTTATGAACATACACGCGCACATGTACAAAGAATCTATAATCAGCCATCAATGTCATCATTGACAGTACACAGTATCCAAAATAAACACATCACACACAACTCATCTCATCAATGTAAAGAAAAAGAAAACAACGTTAACAAAAAAAAAAAAAAAAAAAAAAAAAAAAAAAAAAAAAAAAAAAATTCCGCCGTTTTCAAGCAATAATCATCATCGTGAACATCGTGAACATGTTTAACATGAAAGGCATTTTATATGCATCTACTTACACAACTCACACTATGTGTGTGGTTTGGTTAATGCCCCGCTCAACTACTTAGTTTAACGACAAAACAAACACTACCCCACTAAAGTAAGTTAATAATATTATAATGAACACCAAACAACACATACACGTATCCCTAGCTGAACGTTAATTGTTAGTTTATGCAAATGATCTCAAGAGTACATATGTAACTATTTTCATTTAGAAGATTCGATTTTTATTTTTTTTATTTTTTGTTTTCATTTCTACAAGTGGGACTAAAAGCTGAATTCGGTCGTTCATTCAAAAGCGGTAGCTGACGCTCAAAGTCAATGAGTTTTAAAATAATTTTTACAAAATCCTCGATTTAAAAACCGTTAATCAATCAATTCTTTTTTCGAATTCATTTTTTTTTCAAAATAAAAAGCAAAAAATGAAAAGAAAAAAATTTCTACAAAAGTGATTGTCAAGTGTTTTATTTGTTATTAAGGTTTCTCAATACTTAAATAAAATATTTTTATTGTTTACACAAATGAAACAATATTCAAAAACTTAAAATGTATACGAGGATAATTTCAAAAGTCCTGTCACTTTTATTACTTTTCATCACCGTTGGAGAAAGGAAATCTATTAACAAATCTCAAAGTGCATGAGTTCGCGTTCCCTCTAACGTTGTCCTTACGTTTAGCAAATAGTGCAACCAGATTTTACTTGGCTTCAATGTAAATCTGTTCATGACTCAGTCTTTCCATCATTATGTGTAGCTAGCAGTATACATTTTCATCATTTTAAGTGTCCACATGTCCCTCGCTTAATGCCCCATATGCCCGTGCACGTTTTTATATATCAATACCTACCCATCCGAATGCTAGTAGCTCATCTCTCAGATGGCCCAGGTCTCAGTTAATTCACGTCTCAGTCAGCCCGTGTCGCAGTTAGTCCACGTCTCAGTCAGTCCACGTTTCAGCCAGCCCACGTTTCAGGCAGCGTAGGTCTCAGTCAGACCTCGTCTCGGTCAGCCCACGTCTCAATCATCTCTCATCTTAGCCATCCCGCGTCTCAGCTCGCTAACGTCTCATCCAACCAACATCTCAACCAACCCACCCACGTCTCAGCTAATCCACGTTTCAATCAGCCCATATCTCACCCAACTCACGTCTCAATCAGTCCATATCTTAGCCAGCCCGCGTCTCAACTCGCTAGCGTGTCAACTAACCCACGTCTCAGCCAATCCGCGTTTCCATTAGCCCACGTCTCTGTCAGTCTACGTCTCAATCAGCCCATATCTCAGCCATCCCGCGTCTCAACCAGCTAAGGTCTCAAACCACCCACGTCTCAATCAACCCACGTCTCAACCAACCAACGTCTCAGCCAATTCACGTTTCAATTAGCCCATGTCTCCGTCAGTCCACGTCTCAATCTGCCCATATCTCAGCCATCCCGCGTCTCAACCAGCTGACGTCTCAGCCAGTCCACGTCTCGGTCAGTCCACAACTCAGCCAGCCCACGTCTCAGTCAGTCGACGACTCAGCCAACCCATGTCTCAATGAGAGAGTTCACGTCTCAGCCAGTCCAATTACAAGTACATGTATCTCTGCATATCTCTATGAGTTCATCAGTCTATATTCTCTATGAGTCTATCAGTCTTTCGCACCTGTCAAAGTCACAAAAACACCACTCATTTAACCCACATCTCGATTAGCCCAAGTCTCGATTAGCCCAAGTCTCGATTAGCCCAAGTCTCGATTAAGCCACATTTCAGCCATCCAATGTTTCAACCAGCTGACCAGCAGCTAGATACTAAAAATTTATCGACAATTTATCGAGCGAATGTGCGGAAAAACAAATTATTTTTTTATCGTTACCCTTCTGTGAACTTTTCAATTAGCAAGTTATATTTGATTTAGCAAATACGACATCGACGTCAAATTTCTCAACGTCAGTCAATAAAGCGAAGCAAGCACTATAATAATAATAACAGAAAACTTATGATGACATCACTTTTCAATATTTTTCAGTTATAATTTAAGAAAGAAAGAAAACGAGTTTTTCGAAAACAAATTTTCAGCAATTTTTTCTATTTCAATACCGCTAAGATTGTTACTAATATTGTATTAAATTGGTCTCTTCTTCATACAATATTGTTAAGTGATTATCAAAGAAATGTCAACAGCGCCAAGAATCAACAATTTTTCATACCACCCTCACGCATATATATATATATATATATATAGAGAGAGAGAGAGATGATGATGATGACAATGATGAAGACTTTAAGTGGTAAACAAGTAAAAAGTACGCTACCGTTTAGCACATATTTAGCCATAAGTTTAAAATTAAAAAGACCGAAATGCATTTATTTACCAAAAACAAACCAACAAAAACACTACTGGTTGCCCCGATAAGTTTATACATGTGTGTATGTATGCATGAGTAAATACGTTAAAGTGTAAGTTAAAATCACAGTTTCTTGTTTATCGTTAAGTAAAATAAAAATTTATAAAAAGTTTATTGAAATAAGAAAAATATCAGTAAATATGTGAGAGACAAATCTTAGTTATTCCAGCTCTGCTCGAAAAGCGACGGCCGGAAATATGCTTTATGATTTGGGAATAGCTTCATTTGCTAGTTTGTCTGATACCGACTGATAGGGGCGATACCAAGATATTAGTATTCGTCCTAAAATTTACTCATCTTTTGCTTTGTTATGGGAAAATCAATATCCAGTAGCCCTCAAAATAAATGTTGCCGTCAAGGAAATTCCCCCTTAAGGACATATTTCGTAAATACTTTATATTTAGTTTTAATTTCTGAACAAGTCTTGCCATTCAAAGGAACTGCCGCCCATAACATATATTTCATAAATTTTTATATTTAGTTTGAAATTCGTATCTGCTATGTAGTCAAAGTTTGACTATTCTGAGAGGATCACATTCAGCTTTTCATTATTAACTGAGGCTAACTCAAGTCTTGAAACTAATTCCAATCGAATCTTCTAAGAGATTGTTTTACCTTGCTTGTAACTACCATTTGTCATTCTGTGAATTCTTCATGTCAACGCGCTATTATTTTCTTTAACGCCTCACTACTATAACTTATAACGTTCAGGCGAAATCATCGTCGTTTTTTTGAGCTGTAAATAATGAGTTGGCAACTAAATAAGTCTCGGTTTCACATATAGATATTTCTTACTTCCATTTTTATGATATCCGTAAATGTTATGACTTCTTCTTCTTATTATATATGTCAACTGTCATGCTTATCTAGCTTTACAAATTCATTGCGTAGATATTTTCTTAAAGTTGTTTTCTTTTACCTCCACATAAAGATGGAGTCCCAGCGCGAACATTTGCGCCATATTTTGCTTTATTATTTTCTTAAAGGAAAGAAAGCAGTGCAAGCCGCCAAAAAGTTACCTAATGTGTATGGTGCTGAAGCCCTCAGAGAAAGAGAATGCCGAAATTGGTTTGAGAAATTCCGTTCTGGGGATTTTTCCCTTAAAGATGACCAACGTTCAGGTCGACCAGTTGAGCTTAATGAGGATGAAATCAAAATCATTATGGAAGCGGATCGTCATTTCACTACACGGGAGATTGCAGAGAAGTTAAATGTTTCACATACAGCCATTGAGAAGCGTTTAAAACGTGTCGGTCTCGTTAAGAAGCTGGATATTTGGGTTCCGCACGATTTGAAAGAAATTCATCTGACAAAGCGCATTAGCGTTTACGTATTATTGTTTAAACGCAATGAATTCGATTCGTCTTTAAAACGAATCATCACTGGAGATGAAAAGTTGATTGTGTACAACAATGTCAATGGAAAACGGTCATGGCCCGCGCCTAATGAGTCATCGCAAACCACTTCAAAGCCACATATCCAACAAAAGAAGATTATGCTGTCAATTGAATGCAACGGTCAAGGAAAAGCGACCGGAATTGGTCAATGGTAAAGGTGTCATTTTCCACCAGGACAATGCTAGACCGCACACTTCTTTGGCCCATCGGCGAAAATTGAAGGGTCTTGATTGGGAATTGATGGTACACCCACCATATAGTCCTGATCGTGCGCCATCGGATTNTTGGGAATTGATGGTACACCCACCATATAGTCCTGATCGTGCGCCATCGGATTACCATTTATTTCGATCCTTGGCCAACTCCCTTTGTAGTAAAACTATCAACAATAATGAGGCTGTAAAATCTCACTTAATTCAGTTTTTGGCCGAAAAGGATCAGATTTTCTACGAACTTGGAATTGTCAACTTGTCAGAAAGATGACAAAAGGTCATCGAACAAAATGGAGAATACATTGTAGATTAAACTTCATTCCAAGTAAAAAAAAAAAAAAAACTTTTATTTCATTGAAGAAACCGGCACTTATTTAATTGCCAACCCAATAATAATATTTCCATTCATTTGTGATTTTTCTAAAAGCTTATGTGGTCACCGGAGAATTGTTGTTTCAAGATAAAAGTTTTTCAGCATGGACTTGAATTGATTGAATTAAATCATAGTTCCTATAAAACCTTCTACTAAGTCATACTCAAGTCTATCTACCTCCTCCTCCTATAAAGACTTTTTCTGTAAATTCTTCCCGGTTTACATTATGTGCTTAAATGATTAACCAGCGATTAATAACAGTTGTAAGAGATCCTGGGACCCATTATTTACTCAATATAGAANGTGCTAATCTTATTATTTTATTTGGATAACTTTAGAAGCTCTTTCCCGATGGAACCTTTTAAGGCCTAGTAATTGCTTTCTTCGAATTAAATATATACATATTTATTGATCCCATAGACCCAAAGAATGATTATTCAGCAATTCTTTTTTTTAACTTAACCCGGCAAAAATGGCACGAAGAGGCCAAGAGGTACATTATTGCTTTACTATACTCACCACCAAAGGCGAGGCGTTTATTTCGTTTTGTCATTTGGTTTGTAATGTGCCCATAAGGAAACTTCGGAAACCCGACAAAGTAGATATATTCGTGATAAGCATCTAATTTAGAATCGATTGAAGCATGTCCGTCTGTCGTTCTGTCGGTCTGTGTAATGCCTGTGGTAAACATTGTCCTGGAGGTAAAAAAGAAAATATCGGCTTTAAACAGAATTATTGGAAGTTCCTGCGAGCAGATTGGTCTTAAAAATGGGCCAAATTGGTCGAAGAACACGCCCACAGTACAACGTAGACTGAGAGCGCCTCTGTTTTCTAAAGTGAAAAAAATTTTTTTGCTCATTACTCAAAAGCCATAGCAGATAAAATTAAAAAAATTTCAATGAAATATTTCGCTCGACCGCGCCCACTCGATATAAGAGAATATAGAAATTTCATTTTTTTTTTTTTTGTGAAAATATTTGTAACATTAAGAAAAATGCTTCTGCAACAACATAAGATGTATATATTTCTGATCAGTATGAAAATCGAAATCCACCTAGACCTATCCGACCGTTCATGTGTCCATCTGTCTGTCTGGGTATTTGTGTAATGTCCGTGATAAGCATTTTCCTAGCCGCAAAAATGAAGATATCGGCTTCAAATTTCGTAGAAACATTGGGTTACACATGTTGCTATTGAAAATGGGCCAAATCAATCATAGGCCATGCCTACATGAGAAGCTCAAAGCACGTCTGTTTTCTGACTATTTTGCTCTGGCTGATTTCCACGATATTCTATGGTTGGCTGTGTTCGACGGTATTCCATAAAAAATAGAAAAAATCTGCTACGTCCACCTACTGAAATTTAATTTTTCCCCTTTTCTTTAGAATAAAGGTGGTGGATATAAAAGTTGCGGCACAAACGAATATAATTTTCATACTTATTATTTATACATCTTTTAGAG
>KK351192.1:330903-344544 GCA_000671755.1 Glossina brevipalpis
AACTTTTATTCACACACACACACACAGGCACACAGGCACACAGGCACACTTAGTCATGAGTAGTAGTTAGTTATGTAGTTATAAACTATCGTCGAAACCATAAAAAGTACAAAAGTTTTTTTCATAATTTAAAAAATTTAGTTAAATTTTTTATAAAAATCTTTTTCATACTAAAAAAAATTTCATTATATTTTTTATACAACTTCTTTTTTTAATTTAAAAAAATTTAACTAAATTTTTTTTTTCGTATTAAAAAAAAATTTCATTAATGTTTTTATATAAATTTTTCTTTTCAGGTTGAAAAAAATTTCATAAAATTTTTTATATAAACTCCTATTCTTTTAGTTTAAAAAATTTCAAAAAATGTTAAAATTTTTTTGATATTTAAAAAATGTTCACATTCCTTGTTTTTATATAGATTCCTTTTTGATATTAAAAGAAATTTAATTAAATTGTTTTATATAAATTCTTCCCTTTTTTATATAAAAAAGTTTAACTAGATACTTTTTATAAACTAATTGTAACAGAATTTCATTACATTCTTTATACAATTTTTTCAAGTTTATAAATATAAAATTCAGTTAGATTTTTTTATTATTTTTTTTTCAAATTTAAAAATATTTAATTAAACTTTTTTATAATTTTTTTTTTATAAAAAAATTTTTAATTAAACTTTTTTATAATTTTTTTTAATTAAAAAATTTTTAACTAAACTTTTTTATAATTTTCTTTTTTATAGACTTCTTCAATTTACGAATATTTAATTAATTTTTTTTCTATTATTAGTTTTCTTATTAAGTGGCTTTCATTTCAGAGCGTAATTCTGCTAATCGATATTTTAATTGGAATCAACAAAAATAGGTTAGAGTATAAGGTCTCTGTGGAAATGGAATGCTTTTTATAATTCTATTTACATTACATTACGATCCGTTTAAGAGTTACTGGCTTTATTAAAGAGCAAAATTCGTGCGTTCAATAGTTCATGCCAAAATATGCATTTTTCAACTGAGTTTAATCGAATAGATACGATGCCTCTCGACAGAACTGTTGTTTTAATTACGAAGATAGCTGAATTTATGTTGAGAAAGTCTTAAAGAATATGCAATGCAATGTAACGAAAAGCCAAGGGTTGTCTGCTCACAATTTTAGTGAATAGCCTGATGGAAAAGGCCCATATCAACATAATAAGGCTTATTAGCAGTTTGAGTGAACGAACGTATCCAATCCGTTCATTTCTCCCAATGTTTTAGGTCGAAATAACTTAGCTATTGATGCTTGTACGATATAAGTTTCAATTGCTTAATGGTTGTTCAGTGCATATTCAGTGTATTTTAACGTATAAAGACATGGGTGTCAACAAGTCGCACGTGCCGCACAACATGTTATTCTGTTTTATACCGAAATTAAAAAAAAAATAGCGCCAACTACTACTAATGATTAAGTTGGTGAAAAATGGATCCTGTACGACGATGCCAAACGAAGAAAAGTAAGGGCTAATCCAGAATAATGCTAGATTGCTAGAAAGTGCCTAGAGTGTGCTGGAAAGTACCTGGAATGTGCTGGAAAGTGCCTGGAATGTGCTGGAAAGTGCCTAGAATATACTAGAACCCGCTGCTGTTCTTTTGGTGGAATTTGAAAGGACTCATCTACTACGAACTTTTAAAGCCGAATGAAACCCTTCCACCCGAACGATATCTCAAGGCCAACCAGTCAACTTAAGCGACTCGCTTAAGAAAAAAAATATCACTTACGGGCTTTAAAAATTTTTGCATTTTCAAATTCTTTAACGGATTTCAAAAATCGCGTAAAAGACTAATAATTGCATGTAAATCAAGAAATATAGTAATACTACTGAAGTGCTGCTATATCACTTAGAAACGCATACGATTTGATAATATTTGCAATACCGTAAACAATGTTTGTGATACGAGATACGATGTGTACGCAATACGATATAAACTACCGTATTTAAATTGTCCTTAGGTCTAGTGTTATAAAAGAATAGAAAAATTTTTCAAATCTTTTACTGTAATCAAGCCAATTTTATATCAAGGCTTAACCATTCATTCTAGGCCCGATTTGGTGCAAGATAACCCTTTTGACTTGATTTGAATTTATTTAAAATTTTTTATATTTAATTTTTTATTTATCATAATCAGAAATAAGTATAAGCTGGGAGGAGGGGGGGGGGCCTGAATAGATTGAGCTGAGTCCCCCCATTGATCTATTCAGAGAATCACCATACGCTCTAGTCTCACTTAAAGCCTATCTGTGCTAAACGATTTAATTTAACAGCGGATCTATTATTACTCCGGGTAGTATATCAATGAAGGCACGGACGGCAGCTTGAGTCTGACTTAGTCTATGGATTTATCAATCATAAACTCAATTATAGTTACTTCTTCACTCATTACTATTACTTTACTCAGTTCGACCAAACAAACTATATATACAAAATCAAATGAATCACAGAAAAATAAATTTTTAATCTGAGACTACATTAAAAATTCACTATTCTTGATTAAATTCAGTTTGAAAATTTATCCTATAAACACAAAAGTACAAAAAACGAATATTCAATAAATCGTACCAAGGGCAGTAAAACTTCTCACCTTTTTCCAGATACGCGGAGCACATTAAAATCTTATTTGTTTTGAGAATTAAATAATAAAAAAAAATAAATAAAACATAAAGAAAAAGTATTTGCTTATATTACTCTGGCATGGGAGGAAAACATTATAAAAAAAAAAAAGAATTATTTATTAATTCCAGATGAATAATTAAAATTCTTAAAAATCTTTTACTCAAAGAGAAAAAGCAAAAAGTTGAAAAAAACAAAAAAAAAAAATTTAAAAAAAAAATAAGTAAAACTTTTTACAACGTTTTTCAGTTTTGTAATTAGGAAACTATTTTTCTCAAGTCTTAATGCAAATGCCTGCATTTAAAAGCAAAACTTTAGTAATTTACTGCAACAGAAAAATATGCGACAGTAGAAAAGTTTTTTGTTGCTTTGCCAGCACAGCACTAATCGCAATGTCTCCGCAAACACTTTTACAGATAATTTTTCTCCAACACATTCCCTCCCCCCTCCCTTCATTGCTCCATATTGCGCAAATGACACCCTAACGAACTTTTACATCACAGACGAGAATATTATCAATGCGTTCGTATATACAAGTTGCGTGTGTATACGAGAGAGTATGTGATTGTGTTTATGTTAATAAATGGAACAGAGTTGCAAAATATGTATATAAGTGCGGATAGCAGCACATATATGTATTAGTAAAGGCACATACATAGGCGCATACATTAGGTTAGAGAATAATTTTTCTCTGTCCCGTTTTATAAATAATAATAACTCGCGAACTAAGTTTTAAAGTAATCTTTAGTTTCGCGTTTATAGAAATTGCGAAAAATTACGCCAAATATCATATTTGTGCTGTGTTTAAATCTCTAAAACAAAAGCAAGGCATTTGGGTTTCAAAGGCATCCATTATAAATGTTTTTTTTTTCTTCCTATAAGATCCTATAAGATAGTAATCGAGAGAAATGGCGTTAGTCTGGAGAATAAGTGAAGCTGTAGGATAGTAGTTTGTAACCCCGTTAGGATTATAGAAAATTCTTGAAGAAAAGTTTTGCGTTTCTTTTGATGGTCGAGAAAAAAGTTCCGAACTTCATTTAGAATTTAAAAATAGAAATTAATCTAACCTCTATGCGTCCAGGTAGGTTTTAGTCATCAATGCAAATGATTCTGATAAAGCGTGAACGGCTTACTTTGAAGGAGCTTCAAACAGGTCAAGTGCTATGCAAAAAAAAATTCGAATATGAAAAACTGTATCTCGCTTGCTTTATTCATGCGACAGATAATGAACTGGGTCGATAAGTTACGACATCCCGACTAAGCAAAGCATTAGCATTGAGGATAAAGCTGAGTGTGAAACATTCAGCTGAGTGTCGTGTATCATAACTGGCTTCAACCTATCGAAGACATTACAAGAGGTCGTTGCCGGCAACAACAGCTGCAAAAGGTCTGAAAAATGGGCTCTATATGCCAAAATTCGTGAATTCGTGATGAGTTTCATTATCTTTTTGTTTTTTTATATTAGTCGCTATACACCTATAAACAAGGTGATGAACTTGGAGAAAGAGAGTGCGAGATAGAAGTAGAGTTTCTTTGCCCCCTATGATATATGTAACCGATCGCTAAGCTTTATTCCTTTATCGTTCGATTAGTCACTGCGTCTGAACGTAATTAAATAAGAGTTGAAGGTCGGTATTGAAAGCTCGGGAATTGAGGCCGGGTATGCCGACAAAATAGTGGCGCTTTCTGCCACCGTGTAGGAAAAACGTTAGCTGCTCTGAAATGGAAGAAGCAAGTCTTGGTACTATATTTATTCTAAGCCTACTGATTAGCAACAATTTTAATCGTTAACATATCGATGACATCCAGAATCAGGAACTAACGTAGATAGTCTCAGTAGAACAGTTGCTCTTCATGCACGAAATTCATATTCAATTAAACTGCTGGCAAATATGTATAGATAACGAGAGACCATACATTGTTTACAAAAAAACCAATCACAGTTAATTTTTATCCTGGATAAACAGCTTTATAAGTTGTATGAACCTATCAAATACCTTGTCTTACATGATAAATAGACCTCGTGAGATATCTAAGGATTTACATCTTGATATAAAAAGTTGTCAGACGTTCAACTCTGATGTTGTTCGACTATGCTGACGAAGTTCGATTTCTGTATAATTATAATACAGGATTGTTTCGGAAGAGTCTCTACTATTAGTAGAAAAGTGCTCCAGGTGATCAAGAATTCATTTGAAAGATCGCTACTTGAGCACGATGATCTTGATTTGACGACTATAACTTAATTTATACGTAAATGCTTTAGCACACTTTTTTTTCTTAAATGAAAATTACTTCACTTAATTGTAGTTAATTTAAAAGTTGGACCTGTGATCAGTCGCTACCGGGAGATCAGCCCGTACTAAAATATCTGTCAGAATATTATTATATCATTGAACACACATTTGTCATTTAATCTTTATATCATGTAACACATAGTTAATAAGCCAATTATATAGGAAATTAGAATATAAGCTTAGACAACAAGAGGGCAACCCTTAGAAATAAATAGGTACAATATAGAAAATAAATGTAAGTCTGATAAAAAAAGATAAGAACAACGTGCTCATGTCATTAAACTAAAGAACAAATTATACGAAAACTTATCATAAAACATATGACAAATCAAACATTCCTTCAAACCGAACTAAACTGAACTGAATGAATTCGTGTAAAAAAAGAAATTACATTTATTTTTCAAGAACGAAAAAATATGAAAACAAAAAACAGATTAAAGGTGTAAAGAGAGTCTTTCAAAGATTTTCCTTAAAAATAATGCAGCAGAATTTTCTTTTCAACCCAAGAATGCTTGAAGATGTGAAATATATATTTATAAACACACATACAAACATACATACACAATTGCATACTTAAGTAAAAAACTTTCTGATGTTCAGCAACTACTACTACTACAAGTGTAGTAAAGTGAAGAAAAACGGGAAAATGCTTAAGAAAATGTTATCAGAAAGAACTCAATAAGAAAGTTTAAGAAACATTTTTATTTTTTATGTATTTCTACTAAACTACACACACACCCACACCCACACCCACACACACACTCTCAACATCTCCGCTTACATCAGAGGGGAAAAGAAAGCATAAGGAATCCCGTCTTTAAATATTTCTTATAAGCGTAGAGAACATTCCTTGTGAAACTTTAACTAACTAAAGGTATATATATATATAAGAATAATAATAATAATAATAATAGAAACGTATAAGTTTAGCGGTAGGCGCAAACCATCGTCGCCGGGTAAGTAATGAATGTGGGCCTACAAGATATGAGAAATAATTATTATTATCCAAAGAGATTTTAATTAAACGCAATTAGGGCGCTTGTATCCCTCTCGCTTCCTGAGCTTATGTCGCCTAAGTTTTATATTATTTATATATAGACACACATATATACACATATATATATATATGTACATATAAACACATAGATGCCCATACATAAATCCTCATACAAGTAAGCACGCAACCACCCACGTATATAGCGAGCGGAAGCTTTATATACATACAAATGCTAAGTGGCGCTTATTACGTTCTGTGCAATAAAGCGCAAATTTCATATTCAAGGCAATCATGAAAAAAAAGAAGAGAAAAAATAAATAAATATAAACGAATATAAAAAATATATATATATATAAATAAATATAATTAAATGTGAAAACTCTGAAAATGCATTTAATTGCAAAATAATCCTCTTGCACAAACACACAAACATATACAAAGCTATACAATAATGCGCACACACACACACACACACACCAAAGTAGACGGACATACGCAGAGAAATGGGAAAAAATAAAACAAAATGGTAATTATATAGCGAAATGTGTTATGTGTTATGTGTTATATGCAAACTGGAGGTGGGGACTGCTTTTAACGCGTTCTGGGAACCTTTTAACAACCGGCAAACGTATGGTCAACTCGAAGAGCATTAGCACCGCTAAATTAAAACGAAATGCACACAGACATGTTTTCGCCATATTTTTCGATGTTTCGTTTTTCCCCCTCCTTCTCTCTCTCTCTCTCTCTCTCTCGTTCTCTCTCTCTCGTTCTCTCTCTCTCTCACTCCCTCACTCTCTATCTTAGTCTTTCTATTTCTGCCTCTCTCTCTCTCGTTCTCTCTCTCTCTCTCTCTCTCTCTCTCTCTCGTTCCCTATGTCTTGGAGCAATAAGTTGAGGCTGATGTTAAAACCGATGCTGAAGAGGTCGTTTATATGGTTTTACTGGCATCTGTCCAGCGGTAGACCAGTTAATACTTGTAAGGCTGTAAAAATTCTTAACAGTACGATGAAGTGCGTGGCAATTAACATGAATTACGTTCGTTCGCTTGTTCTTTTTGTTTTGTTGAAATTCATCCCATAATCTCTGTGTATTGAAGATTTCCTTTTTTTTTCTTTTTTTTTTTTCTTATTTACATTAAAGAACGGCACACGGAACAAGAAGGTTTACATACATATAAAGTGAAAATCTTTTCATAATTTGCCACTTGTGGTTGTTAATTTTTTATTATTCACAAAACATACTTTCTTTTTTAATGAATTGCGCTCAATTAACCCAAGAGCAATAGTCTAGCATTCAAGTATGTATGGCTCTTGGAAAAACAAACAAATGTTCTGTAGATTTTAACGCAATTTTTAGATTTACTTTTAATGTTAGAAAAAAAGAAAAATTAATTTCTAACGCATAAATTGCTCTGTCTCTCTCTCTTTCTCTCTTTCTCTCTTTCTCTCTCTCTCTCTCTCTCTCTCTCTCTATCCCTCCCTCTCTTTTCAGTTACATAACTGTATACGCGATAAGCTAATAACAACTGGCGATTTTTTACTTATCATCAAAAAATTCAACGATATATTAATTTTGTCATATGATTTGTATTAATTATAGATACTGGTCAGCGGTCCTATCAATTAAACACACAAACAATCAACTCAGGTGCCTAAGACGATCCCTTTGTCCATTCGCAGGTTTATGGGTCGAAAATAATAGTCAGAGGTCCTATCAAGTAAGCACATAAATGATCAACCCACTGCCTAAATCAATCCGTTTGTCCGTCTGCTAATTTATGCGTCCATAGTTCCAAAACTTAGGTCCATAAAACTTTTAATTTTTGTTGCTTAAGGTCAACTTTTAAACACTACCTACCCCTTTTATATGAAGAGTGATCTTCAAAATGTCTCGATCAAAGCCATTTTCAATAGCGTTTAATAGTATGACCTTAGGCCACGCTAGTGTAGTAAATTTTCTCGAAATATATAGAAAATTACGACCTGAAGGTCATGCATTAATCTGGAGATCAGGTTGATTAACAACAACTTTGATTTAGGTGAGGTTCTCTCTCTTCCGGGGGACACCTATGCGGTTCTCGTATAAGTTTGAATTATAAACTCATTTCAAGATTACTAAACCCTTTAGCGCAGACCCATGAGTTCTGTCTTCGTTTAATTTCTGTTAAGATCTGTTATATGCCAGCCGTGCTCCCCAGCCATGCGGTGTTTAATTCCTTCTAAGTCGACACTTTAAGATTGTACGGATCTAGTTGGAAGCGTAACCTTTTCCTACCTAGAGTCTGACTTTAGATAACTAAAACATCTAAGGTGCCGCTGGAGTTAAGGAGACAAAAGGGAATTGCGGGTGGTATTATTGTTGGATTGTATTTATACTGAATATTGTAGAGAAAGTTTTCTCCTTGGTTGCTGGTAAATGGCGGAACATTTCGTGGCGTCTACGGTTGTTCCGTAAGTCGCGCGAACATTAGATATTGATGTTTTAAATAGGCCCCAAGTTGGTCAGAGGGAAGAAAGTCTTCGCCTTGATTGCTAGGAAATGGCAGAAGTTTGCGTGGTGCCTATGGTTGCATCTAAAATCGCGGGAACATTAAATATTGATGTATTAAATAGGCTCCGGATTCGTCAGAGGGAAGAAAACGCTATACGCATATCTTCCATCTAAAGCCAGAAGAGTAGCAGGGACTTGCGTGTGGGGCATTGCTATTGCGTGTGGGATCGAGCATCGCGGAATTAAGCCTAGATGGCAGAAACCCATATTAAATCCTTGACAAAAATCTTTGCGTGAATGAACACTACGCCGACAGGTATTATTAGACCGACCCAAAAAATGATTGTAAATCTGAATCTCTCTGAAGTTCTTCTGAGTGTTACAAACATCTGCTCAAACTTAATGTACCAAGTGCTACAAGTGGTGCAGTGTATAAACATGTAAGTAGCAGTAGAACTGAAAGAGGAAACGTTCGTCGCGACTCCTTCTAATTATAGAATATTTCTACCTTTTAAGCAACTAATTAGATGCAATTTTATCTGCAGTCATTTGCAACGGGAGATCAATTTGTTGAGGTACATAAAAAAAAATTTCTTATAATAAAAAAAAATAAGTGCAACTCTGGCTGTACGACAGCCAGCCGTGATTTTCTACATCAATTATGGAAATGAAAAATTTCTTGAAATATTCTTCAATTTCTTATCAGAAAATACTGTTATGGAGCTGGAGGTGAACTCTGAAGTCGACTGGTAGACATTCGAAAGCGTTAGAAATAGTTTGGCAGAAAAAGTGTTCAAAGTTTGTAGGTGGTAGTAGTTTGCTTTAGGTAATTTTAATTAATTAATTAAATTAATTTTAAATTTACCCGCTTTCTAATCAGTATAAAGAATCCTTCACCCGCAAACTGGAGAAACATAATGAGAAGTACTTCATATACTTCACTCTAAAAGAATGTAAAAAAAACTTGAATCATATCCTGTTATCCGAAATATTTATCAAAAACAATTCGTTATAGTTTGTTCCCTGTGTTGTTATATATAAACTTACATACTTTCCCTTGGTATGGAAAATAGTTTGCACCTGATTCTTAAGTAAATTTGAAATACTTTCACAGGATCTTAAGGGTTTACCTTAGATGACAGCTATTCAGGATTCTTATATCAGCAAAAGCTGATTGATTTTTCAGCCCTTATGAAATCCTCATAACTCCCTAAAAGGGTTTACATAAAACCAGTTTCATTTAATTTTAAGATAACCTCACAGTTATGACAAACACGGTTTTGTAGGGAAAACCTTATAAAAACTGCGAATTGAATATTGGGGCTCATGTATTTAATAGAATTCATTTCAATTGCATGCTAACAAAAAATTCAGTTTACGATAATTAATCTTAAACATAAGTCCACTTTTACAACAAAAACATTATTTCCGCAGAAAAGATTCCCTTAAGGAAGTTCAGCAAAATATCTAAGGAAAGCCTTTTCATTATCTTTCCCCATTAGAGCGAGGTTCTATGTTTTCAGCATGTTCACCGTAAAGTTATATACGCTTAGTATCACAGCTCATTATCCGAGACAAAACCATAATGAACGCTTTTAGAGAATAAACTATTATAGAGTCAACCGCTGCATTTATGCAGTCGATGGATTATAGCAAGTAAGGTCTGCTTAAAATCTGCTCGCCCACCTTAGACAACTTCTTAACACCACTGCCGAACTATCGGTATCTAACTTCATTCTCTATGTTTTCATCATCACTAGCAGAACAGCTGACGGCGGATTACATCAACAACAACCGTAGGAGATAATAAAGTTTTAATATAAAAGTCCTTAAATTAGTTAAAGATTAACATGAAGTTACTTATAGGTGTTACGCTCGGCTCGTTCGGCAACTGCCAACCTATCGATATCTAATTGCTTTCTCTAATGTTCCTACCATCACTAGCAGATCAGCTGATCGAAGATTACATCAACAATAATCATAAGATTTGATATCGAATCTCAAGTTTATTCGCGGATTAATTAAATTTTTATGAAATTTTCGTTTATAAATGCGCATACTTATAGGTTACAAGAGGTAGGAAAAGTTTAGAATGATGATGATAATGGAAGTAAAATATATAATTTTTATAATATTTCGATTAAAAACACAAATGTTACAAACCACTGTAAATTCTTGTTAAGCGAATAATGAACGGCATCCGCTGCTCGTGCATACTCTTGAAAATCTCTTTCAACATTCATACGTCGTCCACGTATAAAATTGTTAATAAAAACACAGTATTTATTATACAAATTTATACTCGACTATATATAACTATGTATGCAATAAAAGAATAAAAGATATGTTAAAAACACTGGCTACTGTGAAAATTGTTCGGAAAAAAAAAAACGAAAAAAAAAAAACAAACGATGGCCAACGTTTCAATCTTTACATATATACTTGTATAACGATATACACACATATAAATATATTTACATAAGCATATGCTTATAAGTATTATATATATATGTATATTTATACATAAGTGGTTGTAAACGGCAGTGAATAAATACTATGCCAACAAATAAAAAAGAAATAAAATTTAAAAAATATTTATAAAAAAAAAAAAAGACTGCTCAGCTTCATTTATACATAACAACTGAATTGAAAATACTTGAGAGATTGAAACGAAGTAAAAACACTGACCATTAAAATATTAAACAAAACATGAAATCATAAAAATTGGTAACGTTCACTTTTTTTCCTCCTCCGCTCTTCGAGCGTTTTTTTTTCTTCCTTCTCCATCATGCTATTATTGTCTTGGCTTACACTCTGTCCACTTGCTGAAGTTCTTCTTTTTTTTTTCCAAAACTTTACAAGTGCAAGCAGTAGCATTTATGTGTTTTCCAATTGAATCATTTCTGAAGGATGTGCACATCCAGAATTCTATTCGAACTTGCTTATATAGAGAAACCTGTGCGTGCGTGTGTATGTGTATATTCGTTCAAGTATAAGAAGTAACTAAAGTTGGAAATAGTACCTAATGGCAGTAACAATGACTTAAAGTTTTTTAACTTTCAGGTAAAAAAAAAAAAAAAAAAAAAATTTTTTTTTGAAAAAGAGACCCCTTGCAACCCAACATAAACTGGTCATAAATTTCAGGTGAAATTTTTTTCAAATAGAATATATTTTACCATATTTTTGTTTTTGTTTCTTCGATTTCTGTGAATGATCCTTAACAGTTGACCGAAAACAAAAATGCCAACCAACCAACCAACCGACCAACCAACCAACGAACGAACAACGTTCATCATCATGGTCAAGTCATTTGCAAGCGAAATCAATTTATTTTCATTTTCACTACTTTTTTTCTTTTTTTTTTTGTTTCTTTCATATATTTCGTTTCAGACACTTACCTCAATTGCGGCCAGTCGACTACTGCTACTACTTCTGCTGCTGCTTCCCTTGTCTTCCAATGCATAAAAATTCATTTATTTAACTGTTCAGTTGCATATGGTCTCGATTTCAACATCAACAGAAGATTCCTGCAAATAAATCAATGAATGAATGAATGATTTGTCAAAAACTCTTTCATCTCAAATGTGCTTTAAAAATTAGTGATAGTTGAAGAAGAAAAAATAAATTCTTTATAAGCTTTTAAGTTCTTTAAGTTCTTTAAGTTCTGTAAGGACCAAAGTCGCACCCTCGTTTTGGTCTACACGATCTCCCTCTCCTGTTTGCTGTGCGATTGCTGCAATATGCAGTAACCCGTAGCGTAAAGTTAAAATATAGGAAAATGCAACTCTGTTGAAGAATGAGAGCAGGTGGCAACGCCATCAAAATGGAGAACGACAGATAGTTCCTCTTCCTCTTTTGGTTACTGTTTGACGACGCGAATGACCGCATCTTCTCCGTTATGTCCGCATCCATGCGTTTATCGAGGGCTTGGAAGGGCCTACTATGTCCATGGGAGGGACAGAGGCAACCGGCAACGACTGGGGGACAATTACTTTTTTAACTTTACTTACTTTTGTATATAATTTAGTTTAATAAATGAAATCACCAAAACTCATATGTTTTATTTAGTTCCGATTAAGAATTGGACTATAGGACGCCTGGAATCTGGCGAGCTGACTCCAGCCAATAGACTAAAAAGGAAAGAAAAATCAATGTTTTCAGGAAGGAAAAATTGAGGGAATTTCATTTCTTATCTAGTAGTAGAGTGCGCTTTCCTTATTATTGTTATTTTCATTAACAAAATAATCCACGAAATAAATGAATGAATCTCTGAAGTGATTCTAAGAAAATCGAAAACAATTTTTTGACATTTAAAAGACAACTAACTAATGATTGAATAAAATGTGATAATAATTATGCGATACCCTTGAGAAATTAACGCGGTCGCGATATTATACTTTCTGGTTGACCATAAAAGTTAGGCCACTACAATGAATAGAGGAGATGAGAAAAAAGAAAAGAAAGAAAAAATAATTACTTGACAGGATAAGTCTTATTTAACTGACAAAGTTCAAGAAAATTTTCAGTTTAATTTCTTCTTTCATTTTTCTAAATTTTCCCAAAGCCCTGACCTTGCGAAGAATAACGATCAATTAAGAATAATCAGATTCAAAATTTTCTGTAAAGTTAGGTATACGTCACAATTCAAAATTAATATTGAGATCAATTGTCCCACTATCCACAAGACCTATATCAAGTTACACAGCCTAAGTAACCAATAGCTGTACACCATTCGGAATAAGGTCCCGTTTAGCCAAAACTTCACTACTTCCAATAATATTATTGGCCCGAATTCAAAATTAATATTGAGATCAGTTGTCCCACTATCCACAAGACCTATATCAAGTTACACAGCCTAAGTAACCAATAGCTGTACGCCATTCGGAATAAGGTCCCGTTTAGCCAAAACGTCACTACTTCCAATAATATTATTTGCCCGAATTCAAAATTAATATTGAGATCAGTTGTCCCACTAGTCACAAGACCTATATCAAGTTAAACAGCCTATAAGTAGTAACCCACAGCTGCACGCCTTTCGGTAAGGTAAGGTTGGTTTAGCCAAAACTTCATTACTTCCAATGATAGTATTCGGTTGTGAATTGTTTTCTAATTGTAGGATAGCAGCCATATTAGTTCTATGCAGACCAAAAGTGGACGAAAATAATGTTATTGGATATAGGTATTAGACTAAGCTTAGCGAAGAGATCATATCTCAG
>KK351192.1:398518-419361 GCA_000671755.1 Glossina brevipalpis
TTCCTAACAATTAATTAAAACAAAAGTGTTACCTAGATATAGCTAAATTTTTTCTATACCTAATAAAGATAATGGTTTTATGAAGCTTTCATTAAATTCCAAATACGAAATATGTCATAGAGTTCGCGCCCTAATTCTAGCATTAAAACATACAGTTGATATTCGTTAGTTAAAAGTCATATTATATATCATAGAAAGACTAATCGAATTTTTTTTCATTTTTTTTTTTCATGAATATTATATATGTATGTATTTATTAATTAAGAAAAAAAAATCCTTCACACGCACGAAAAAATAGAAAAGAACGAACACTCGATTATTAATATTAACATTTTCACGATAAGGATTCCATAACATATTTATTAAATTTTAAAAATTTTATGTAATATATATGTATGTAACCCTTACATTTTAACCCGCACTCGAGAGAAATCTGCGCTTTCCACTAAAATCAAAGAAGAACTAATTGCACTTGACTTACGCGTTTATTGACCTTCGTTAGACTTTCGGCATTTAATGTCATGCAATGAGAAGAAGAAGAAAACGGTAATGAGATCAACTTTACAAAGAGAGTTTGTTATTGCTATTATAATATTAATGAGTAAAATCTAATATGCAAAAAAAGTTCGTCAAATAATCTCTGCTTTGTTTCTTTTTCTTTCTATATATTATATATTGAAACATAAGCATGTTTGGATTTGCATTGATTATATATATCATTTTTAGTGATAAATAACTTCTATGTAAAGAACGTTTACCGAAATAACTGTAAGTAGAGGAACCTTTGCTATTAGTATATATACGAAGAGACTTTTTTTTCATTGTAAAGAATGAATAACAATAGAATTTGCACTGGTTATTCTACAAGTTAGCGAAAAAAAAATTAACACAATAAGGAAGGTACGTTTTTGAAAAGTAATAATACCTTCTTCTATAACATATTTACTTATTATACAATATATTCAGTTCCTTATGAATATTTTTTTTTCTGTGGTTGGAAGATACTCAACCTTTTTATATTAGAATCTCGTCATCTTACTACACCAAGATATAACATATAGTGACCGAATGTAATAGGATTTTTTTTTAATGTGGAACAAAAGCACTGTTGTTATTTTTTCAAATTATTTTTTATTCAAATTAAATTTATATCAAAAATGTTCCGCTCTCAGACCTCTCTACCACCATACTATCAGTATCTACTTCCAGCGTCTTCTACAGTGCATTGCATCTATACAGAATTTCCACTGCCTAACAGCTAAGTTGAGTCTTTAGTCCGAACTATTTTAAAATTAATGATAACTACTTTTCTTTAGTTATACGATATTGTTATCAAATTAAAAAGCCCATTTAATTTTAAAGAAAAAAATCTTTGATTGTAGCAAAGCTAAGCCAAGAACAATTACGAACTCAGTCTTAACTTAGATAAAGTCATAACCTAACCCATAAGCATTGGAGACGATAGAAGCGATAATTTGCAAATTAAATCCCTCGTGTCTCGTATGTAAAAATCCTTTTCATATCATTTCTAATAATATTTAAGTTTTTATCAAGTTTACCAAAAGCATTTAACAAATATACGCTCTCCCACTTAGTCCGACAAATATATAAAAATCGGACAACTTTACAGCGTTTCCAAGCATGTCAGCAGAATGCTAGAGTTACTGTTAGTTCGGTTCAGGTTTTTTTTATTTTATTTATTTATAATTTACATATATAACGGTACCCCTATACTTTATGTCACATTTCAGTTGAATACCATCCAATGTAGTGAAACCAAAATTAACCAGAAAATTGCAGAAAATATTGATGAATTTCTAATAAACACCTAACCCGAGCATTATCTCGGAGCAATATCTTATATACATTATTAGTTGTTAATAAAAATTCTTATATCAAAAGAGATTTGATTTTTTCAAAAATCTCTACATTTTTTTTAGTTTTTGGAAACGTATTGGTATCCCCTTATAATGATCAATTTGAAGTCTAATCTATGTTACTAATTATAGAATAAATGAAATGAATTTAAACTTTCTGCGGCAAAAAGGGAACATGTTAGAACTGTAAGCACAGAGGGACGGACATGGCATAAATTAATAACTGAGCAAAAATATATATATTCTCGATAGGATCTGTGATGCATGGTCATATTTCTTCTTCTTCTCATTTCCTCCTTTTCCTTCTACTTTTTTTCTTCTACTCCTCTTCTTCCTTTCTCTATCTGTTTCTAAGCATTCCAGCAATCAACGACAGATAACTTGCTATATCATGTTAAATAAGAACTCAAATTTTTTTTCATGTCACGATTTTTTCTTACATAGAAGGGTGTCCAAGTTTAAACTCAAGACGAACAGTTTCCTTCCTTACATTTTACTTCAGCTTTGCAGAATAAAATTTAATAAGAAACTCTGACATAAACATTAATGCTAACGCTGTTCTGAATTATATAATAATAATAATAATAAAAACCTGATCTACTGGCTTGTCGCTTAGTACCTAGAATTATTTCACACATACATGCATAGCTTAATCGAAAAATTTTCAATTGCTTCAGTAAGTAAGTAAGTTTATGTTCATATTTATGTAGTTAAAGAGCAGATAAAATCTTTATATGTAACAAGCATAATAATAAGCATGTGTAAATGTCCATAAAAATTTACTTTAAATAAATTTCAAATAAAACGTATTTAAAAGTTAGTTTACTTGCTAAACGATTGCTAAATTTAATTGCAAGCAATGATATGAAGAAACTTTGAAGATATTTTTTTGGCATCAAAAAGACATAGGAAACCTTTGTTTATCTTAAAGTCAATCTTTAATACTTAGTATGTAAAGAAAGAAAATAATAAGACCGCTACTACTTTGCCATCTAAGTTAAAAGTGTAAGAAGGTTAATCTAAAGCATTTTTGTTCAAAATGTGTACGTGATTCTGATGTTCATTTCAAAATAAACTCGATAACAAAAACCAGGAAGCAAATTAAAGGTTATTATATATGTCGTAGATTATCGGATGTTATAGATCATGTACTATATAATATATGTAATATGCATAATATATACAAAATATATTTTATATATAAAATATATATAATATATATTATATATTAAATATTATATGATATATATTATATATTAAATATTATATGATATATATTATATGATATATATTATACGATATATATTATACATTATATATTATATATTATGTGTCATACATCATATATTATGTATCATATATTATATAGACTGTAATCGTGACCAATCCACTTCAAGGTATATGTAACAAGGTTTAGTTTTGTAGACTTTTCAACTTTTCTAACATTTCGAATCAACAAAGGAACAGATAGGCTATGAATTTGTGGCTAATAATTCAAAGATTCTTTGAGATTTCAGTTTTTAACGTTCCAAACTTAGAATAAGGTACTCAAGGTATGAACTGTCTGTTGACGGGTCAAGGACAAACCATTCTAAATACAATTATAGTCAGTTGTGTCCACAGTTGAAAGGAATATAAATTCTTTAAATTAAGTATTATAACAATTTTAACTTATCTTTTCAAATTCAGCATTTTCAGCATTTTAGTTTCGTTCATCCACAGTCTGGTGGAAATTTTCCATATTTTTCCAATTTCCATCAAATTTTTATCTATTGTTTAATAAATCTTCTTCAGTAGAAAGAGGCTATTATGGTTAATTCAAAAACTGAAAAAGAAAAAACTACATACAGTTATAATAGAAAGCAAAAAAAAAAAAAATTTTGATACATTACATGGTTTTAAAACTTTCATTAAGTTCCAAATACGAAATATGTCATAGAATTCGCGCCCTAATTCTAACATTAAAACATACAGTTGATATTCGTTAGTTAAAAGTCATATTATATATCATAGAAAGACTAATGGAATTTTTTTTCATTTTTTTTTTTCATGAATATTATATATGTATGTATTTATTAATTAAGGAAAAAAGATCCTTCACACGCACGAAAAAATAAAAAAGAACGAACACTCGATTATTAATATTAAAATTTTCACGGTAAGGATTCATAATATATTTATTAAATTTAAAAAATTTTATGTAATATATATGTATGTAACCCTTACATTTTAACCCGCACTCGAGAGAAATCTCCGCTTTCCACTAAAATCAAAGAAGAACTAATTGCACTTGACTTACGCATTTATTGACCTTCGTTAAACTTTCGGCATTTAATGTCATGCAATGAGAAGAAGAAAAAAACAGTAATGAGATCAACTTTACAAAGAGAGTTTGTTATTGCTATTATAATATAATATTAATGAGTAAAATCTAATATGAAAAAAAAATTCGTCAAATAATCTCTGCTTTGTTTCTTTTTCTTTCTATATATATTGAAACATAAGCATGTTTGGATTTGCATTGATTATATATATCATTTTTACTGATAAATAACTTCTATGTAAAGAACGTTTACCGAAATAACTGTAAGTAGAGGAACCCTTGCTATTAGTACATATATAAAAAGACTTTTTTTCATTGTAAAGGATGAATAACAATAGAATTTCCACTGGTTATTCTACAAGTTAGCGAAAAAAAAAGTTAATAACACAATAAGGAAAGTGTATTAATTACCGTGTGGATTACTTTAATAAAATAAAAAAGAAAATGCTTTCGCGAGTTCCTAACAATTAATTAAAACAAAAGTGTTACTTAAATAGTTCAATTTTTTCTATACCTAATAAAGGTAATGGTTTTATGAAGCTTTCATTAAATTCCAAATACGAAATATGTCATAGAACTCGCGCCCTAATTCTAGCATTAAAACATACAGTTGATATTCGTTAGTTAGAAGTAATATTATATCATAGAAAGCCGGGCAGAAGTCATACCATACACTACTACTTCTAAGCACTGAAAAGGCTATATTACCTTGTAATTTATTTCATATTTTTTCTATCCATTTATTTCATCTTTTTTCTATCGATTGAAATTTGATTATGATATGAAATATAAACTGCGGTCTTAAATGGTCATCGAACCTTTTTTTAAATAAATTAAAATTTTCCAATTTTATGAAAGATTTTTCACAAAAAAAAAAAACAAAAGAACAGAATCGAACTGCCGCATAGCCTAATAGATAAGAAATTCAATTTTCAAAACGAAATATTTGGGTTAAATTCCCAGTTGCGGTAAACGTGTAGCCATAGCTACAATGAGTGTTCGGTCGCAAGCCGCGGTCGTAAATGTCCACGATTGTCCACTATATCCATCTTCCCCCTTTCTATCTAACCATCACAATGTTTATACTGAGTGACTTGTCATAGAAAAACAACTCTTGCAAATATATAACTTGATGTACGTACGATAATTTCGTTGTTCGCCAACCTTTAAGCGAATGAATCTTCTTTTCCTTTTGCAATCAAATATTGTATTCCAGGTAGCGCGGTGATGGATATTAAAATATGCGATTAAATTTTTTTTTCACTTTAACGATTAATTACAAATATAAAAATGAGGGGAAAAAAACGTTTTTGAATCAATGATTTTTTCAAATTCGAACTTTCGAAAAATTCTCTCAATGCTTACTAGATTTTGAATCATATTTATGGAAAGTGTTTTTTCTGTTGCTAAATTTTCACTTATAACGTAGGGAGGCCAAACAAGAAAAATTTTGTTTTCTACATTTTTAATGAATTTTCAAATGCCAAGAAAAAAGGCGTGTTCCTATGTTCTTTAAAACTTCTGTTTCTATAAATAAAAAACCCTACCATTAAAACATAGATTCGCTTATGTAAATTTAAGAAAATTATACTATTTTTTTAGTGAAGACAAAACACGAAGTGTTAATCCCTAAAAACTTCTGGGTTTATCTCAGAGACTAACAGGTATCGCGTAGGTAAAGTATCAAAAATGTTTTCGAAATTAATGAAAATCACCAGTAAGTAATGGGTAAACCTCAGATACATTATTTTTACTTATACTTCGTCTTCAATTTTATGTGTTTCGAAGCTCTCAAAGATCTCTCTCTGAAGAAATTTAAAATGAAATAAATAAATTAAATAAATTTACTCACATTAATTCAAATTGATATGCAAGATAAAAAAAAATTCACAAGAAATCGAATGCAACTTTTTCAATTAATTTATAGGAAACAAAAAACGCGGTTTTATTAAAAGAAATAATTATCTCAGCCAACGCCCGCCCGCCTGCAAAATATATTTTTTTTTATTAAGAATCTTAATCTTGTTATAATTAAAACGGAACTTTATGTCTTGTATATTTAAATAAAAAAAAAAAAAATAATAATTAACTTTATTACTTATGTACGTACGTGTATATGTTAATTTACAGTTTTACACATGCACACTAAAACAAAGCACGAGCTAAGAATTTTTGAAAGTTTTTTTTATATTAATGAATCCTTAGATATGTGCTTATCAAACAAGGTAATGGTTGCGTTATGTGTTATGTTAACGGGTTTGTTTTCCGTTTGTTTCCGTGTTCTGAGTTGAAAAGCGAAAAAATCTTTTTAATCGTTTATCATTAACGCTAAGCTAAGTGAATTTATTTATTATCCATTTATCCATTATGGCGTTAACTAACTTTGAAGATTTTATCAATCATATCGTAAAATTCACAAATAAACCAAAAAAGACCTTGAAAAGCACGTATGGTATGTTTCGTTTTCTTGCTGGAGTGCGGTATTAATTCAATACGAGTACCTTATGCTGACATCTCAATGAAATCTTAGCTCACTAAATGCACAATACAAAGACTCCAAAACTAATCGCCATCGCCTCTCCCATTCTCGTTCTAGCACATGCTTCGTTTTTCCCGAATTAGTCTGACAGTTCAGTAAAAGAAAGTCAAATACTAACCGCCTTATCACCACCTCTCCCTTCGCTACTCTCATCCTCGATCTCTACCTCTACCTCTATATGCTTTTATATCAATAAATTCTTAATACTCTTTCAAGTCTCAAAGCACGAACCCCTGCCGCCTTAGCGAAGAAATGAACTTCTTAATACTCCCTCTCTCCCTTCTAATACTCCCTCCATATGCTTGTAGCTTAATAATGCTTTTAATGTCTGTCGATATGCCCATTTTTTGCTAATACTTCTAAAAACAAAACTTGAGATAAAAATAATAAGGAGCTGCACTACAGCTGATTAGGCCGCCAAATGGCGATTCCAAATCCATTTAAAGACATCTGTCGGTCATTCTATTCATTCTTCTTATTCTTCTAAAAACCTGCACAACACGTTCTTAGCTTAAGTCACCAAATGATGAGTTAAACACGTCTGTCCGTCCGTCCATTCACTCTTCACTTATTCTTCTAAAGATTTGCACTACACGTTCTTAGCTTAAATCATCAAATGACGATTCCAAGTCAATTTAAAGAGATCTGTTCCTTAGGCCATTCATTCTTCACTTATTCTTCTGAAGATCTGCACAATACTTTCTGAGCTTAAGTCACCAAATGACGATTCCAAGTCGATTTAAGGACATCTATCCGTCAGTCCATTCATTCTTCACTTATTCTTCTGAAGACCTGCACAATACTTTCTCAGCTTAAGTCACCAAATGACGATTCCAAGTTGATTTAAAGACATCTATCCGTCAGTCCATTCATTCTTCACTTATTCTTCTAAAAACCTGAACACCACCTTCTTAGCCTAAGTCACCAAATGGTGATTCGAAATCGATTTAAGCACGTCTGTCAATCACTCCATTCATTCTCCGTTTATTCTTCTAAGATTCCCACACGAGCAATAGAAGATAATTATAATAAGCATTCTTCGTTTAGTTCCGCAAATTAAAATTCCACGTTTGATTTAATCATATTAACTTAGAAAATGCTAGGAGTGAACAAAGATTGCTGCTGCTAAATAAAAAAAAATTCCGCCAAACTTTTGAGGGTCTAGGGTTGTTAACGCGTAGAAATTCGTACCGGATTTGGATTAAGTTCACATTGTAAACGTATATATAATGTCATCTGTCTAACCGCGCCGACCTTTAAAAATGATGATTACGAGTTCATGTCTTGATATCAAAAAATAAATTGAGGTTTCTTTCCCTTTTCCCTGGGTTAAACTTGAAAATATCCCAAATCGAACCTTAGCTACGCTGGCAATTATCATATTTTTTCCCTTTTTTTTATATCAATCAAGATCAAATTTAGTCTTACATTTTTCCCTTTAATATCCAGTTGTCGGATCGACTCAAGGGTCGCTTCGAATTATCAAAAAATCCCATCTAAGCAATAAATAATCATTAGTTTGAAGTGCCGTCAAATTGTATGAAAATATAACTCAAAACATCGTATAACCGTATAGGGCTGGCTGTCTGATTCTGATCAAAGTGCGAAAAACTGTGAAAGATCTCTTTTAAAATTGTTAATAAAATAAATGCTTAAAATAAAACTAAACTTATGAAAACAATTGACATAGTTTCAGTTATATAGAGCACACCCTTTTTGAACGTGGTCTTACTTTTTTTATTTCAATAAATAAAAGTGAAGGTCTTTTGATAGTTTAGAAACAAAAAAAAAAAAAAAAATGTGTTAAAGAAGTTATAAAAAAAGAAAAAAAATCGAACGTAAAAGAATTTTAATGCGAGTAATAAAAACACGCCCGTTAATCTATTCTACGTGTTTGAATTTGCTTTTTAGTTTTTCATAGCATTACTGTCGGTCACAGTAGTGACTAACAACAATGCTGAAAGTGAAGCAGCGCTACGTCGTGTACCAAAGGTCTATAACGCATTGATAACTACCGATGAGAATCTGACATCAAGTCAAGCTTTTCCTGTTATACAACCTACTATACATGAGACCGGTATAGCTCATTATGCATTGCCGCCTTTTGGTCCTTATGGCTTTGGGAATCCCCCACTCGTTCGATTGGGTCCAGGTCTTCCGCCGCCAATTGGTTTTCCACCCAAACAACAGGTGCGTTTTAAATACTTATGAAATAGTCAATATAATAAAAATATTTTATTTTATATACAACACAGATTCCGTATCCGGGACCATTACAACAACATTTGCCGCCACACTTGATATCCCCATTTCCTGGTGCATATCCGCAACCGCCAAATCTACCGACAGCACCAGCTGAACTCAAACCTCAAAAGCCCGAAACACCACCAACTGCTCCAGCTGAGCAGACACCTTCCCCTCCTTCCACTGCAATGCCACCACCCACCGGACCTCAAGATGCTAAAGCTACCCAACCTGAAACTGCAAAATCCCTTAATCATCATCCCTTGCCTATACCTTTGAATCAATATGGTTTACCACCATCACTGATACCACTTCGCCAATATCCAGGTGCTGCAGGTGGACGCCCATTACCCCCATTACCCCCATATCCCTTTAGGCAATATCCACCAGTATTTTATGATCCTATTACCGGTTTAAGGCAACCATTTTTACCTCCCTTTGATTATTTACCTACCGGACCTCAATATCCTTTAAGTAATACGATACAAACAAATGACATTCAACCTCAACCTCAACCTCAACCAAATTCGCCACCAACGAAGAGTCCCGAAATTACTACCAATTCACCGGAACTAACCACGGAAGAAGCTTCGACACCACCAACAACGACGACAACAGCAACAACAACTGACAACACGACCACAGATTTTGAAAATATTAAAAATGGTTCGAAAAGTGAAGATAGCAACGTACCAGATGTACCGCCACCACCAATACCAACAAGCGCCAAAGCATCGCAATCCTAAACGAATACGAATAAAAAAGATATCACAACTAAACTAAATCCCCATTGTTTAGTTTTTGTGTGTATTTCTAGATAAAAATTTTAAGTTATTTTTTAATTTTATTTCTAAGTAAATTTAAAAAAAAAAAAAAAAAAAAAAAAAAAGAAATGAAAACCTTAACTCTCGCACTTGATAGATTTAAAAGAGACACGAAGCACCAACATTGATTTTTTTTGTCTGTTCTTTTCCAGATTTCTTCTTTTTTTTTCCTTTTTCCTTCAATAATAAAAAATAATACTTTTGAGTTCAATGAATTTTTAATTTTATCAAAAAAGATAAAAACGAATACTTATGGGAGCCGTGTGTGTCAAAGAACTTTTTTTAATCCTTAGAGGATAGTGGTGGTATACCTCACAATGCAAAGATTGCTTTGACACACACACGACGAGAGAAAGAGAAAGAGAGAAAGAGAGAGAGAGAGAGAGAGAGAGAGANTGCAAAGATTGCTTTGACACACACACGACGAGAGAAAGAGAAAGAGAGAAAGAGAGAGAGAGAGAGAGAGAGAGAGAGAGAGAGAGAGAGAGAGGGAGAGAGAGAGAGAGAGAGTGAGAGAGACAAAGTATGCGTACCCTTGTGAGTACGTGATATCAAAAACTCAAATTTCAAGAACATTTTTATTAGTGAATGATCGATTAATCGCTCGTATATGCATCATGCGCATCTTCCCCAGGGAAATGTGATAGGAAAGCGAGAAAGTGAAAGAACATATTATGTTAACATTAAGGCTTGAGGCTTGAGGCTTGAGGTTTGAAAATCTATAAAAGCTAAAGCATTTAATGAATCAACCAAACAGTTTTGAAATTCTTTAATATTAACACACAACAGCACAGCACAGCAAATATGAAATATTTAATAATTGTTGCAGTGTTTGCGATCATTGTTGTAGGTTAGTTAGTACTGTTATTATAATTTCACACACAATAAAGATTAAAATTCTTTATTAAATTTAAAAAAAAAAAAAAAAAAAAAAAAAAAAAAAAAAAAAAAATCTGTTTACAGTTTCTCAAGCAATGACATTCAAACCTTTTGTGCGTAGCCGTTATAGCATGCGTTGGGCTAAAACTACCGAAGCTCCCAAACAAATTTCTGCTGCTGCTGCTGCTGCTGCTACTTTAGCCTCTACTACTTCCAAGGATTTGTCGTCAACTGGTAAAACACTGAAAATATATGATTCTACTGCTACGCCGTTAATTATTAATATTCCGAATGTGAAAACTTCTACACATCTGCCAGATTACGATTATTACGGCAACAACGAATTAGATGAATCAGATCATAAAAACTAACAATAATTTCCAACATTTATTATAAATAAAATATTTTTTTATATACGAATATATATATACGTAATACTATCAATTTTAATTTTAAAAAAGAAACATATTTTTTTTTTTTGGCGTTTAAGTTCTAGTCTTGTCTGGGATAAAGCGTTAATTGCTTTTATGGCTGCATGAGCAATCTGTATCGCGTGCTAAAATCTCTTATCAACTCACCCTTGCCGCTAGGATACTTTTGAACCCCCCAATATCTTCTTTGCTTCGGAGCATCGTACTGTGCCTGGCTTGGCCTGCCTTATGAAGTTTCCTCACCATACACCTAGTAGCTGATGCTACATAATCTATATGAATCGGTATCTGAGATACCCATATTTTTCAAGTGATACCTGATGAAGCTTTGCTCAATGTAAAAGTCAGTGGTCAGCCATTCGTCGCTCCTTCGTAGTTCTAGTAGGTTCTGTCAGGAAATTTTATGAATCTTTTTGCTTCCAGTCGTCCTAGGCTCGTTCGTTCGTTTGTTGATTTTTTTATGCCCATTGCTATACTAACTTTCGTACGCCATATAAAGTTTCTGAATCTGTCATGGACCTGCTCTCGGATTTCTTTTAAAATAACTTTTATTTAAGTGAACTAATTAGTAGAAAAGAAATTCTGTTCCGGTCGCTTTTATGTGGCTTTATATAGACAAACAAGAAACAAAATCTGTTCTAAAAGAAAAAAAACAAAAACCGGCTTAGGCCCGATTGCGTACATCAAAGTTTGTACTCGTAGAAAATAATTTATATAATTTTATTATATAAACTGATTTATTATTATAATTTTAAGCCCACAAAAGCAATAAAGTTTTAACGGATATACAAGAATTAAGATAAAAGTGATTAGCAAGAGAAAAGATATTCTTGAAGCGTGGTCTAGTGTACTTGGAACCTAAGACACTGGATCTTGCAAACAACTGGACTTTACAAAGCTAGCTGAGGTGCTCTACTACCAATCCAAAGTATTCAGACGTAACAGAAGAAAGTGGTGTACTGTGCCTGAAATCTAAGGTACTGGACCTTATCAAGCTAACTGGGGTACACTTAAATGCAGAGTACTACCAATGTTTAGGGTGTTAAGTGAAAACTTGTTGTAGTGTGCTTGGAACCAAAATCACTCGACCTTATGAAACTAACCAGGGTACTCTTGAATGCAGACTACTATCAATCCACAAGATCCAGGGTGCTACGGGGGAACATGGTATCGTATACTTGAACCATAAGGCACTGGACTTTACTATCAAATCGGCCTTACAAAGCTAACTAGAGTACTCTTGAATGCAAAACTACTATCAATTCACAAGATTCAGGGCGTTACGAGTGAACGTGATGTAGTATACTTGGAACCTAAGGCATAGGACCGTACAAAGCTAACTGGGAAAAGACTTTGTAATAATAAAATACCTAAAGAAATGAAGAGAAAGAGATTTTTACAAAATAGATAATTCGAATTGTACACGTAAAGGAATAAAAAGTAAAAAATTAATTAAACAAAAAAAAAACTTTTTTAAATAATTTTTTATTTAAGCGAAATAAAAAATTCGAAAATAAGTCTTGTTCCTATCACTTTTATGTGAAAGCTTGGGGCGTTTCAAAAATCGAATTTCTTAGATATAAGAAATTTGATCGCCCTACGATTTTATATATCTATTCGCATAAAAGTGATTCGAAAAAAATTTAATTTTCATTTTTTAATTCACTTAAATAAAAACTTATTTAAAAAGATTGTATTTTTTCTATGATTTATATACACATATTATATCTGTATTTTTATATTGTTCCCATTGGGGGACAATCTCAGATATTTTTTTTACTTTTTCAAAAACAAAAATGTTGTTTTTTTTTTATGATTTAACTGAAATGTAAAAAATCTGTTTTCTCAGACTTCAGAAAATCGAATAAATTTTTTTTTTTTTTTTTTTTTTTTTAAATAAAAACGAAACATAGGCCTACTGAGAAAGAAATTTTTCACTATCAAAAAACTAGCCTACTAACGTTTTCCTAGATGCTTTAGCATTTCTAGGTGGACCTCTGAGATTTTACCGCTTTTGGTTTGTCGATATTCGGCAATCTAAGTACGCTAAGGCAGTACTCTCCCTATATAGCTACTGGAATTTCTATTATATCTAGCTCCACTTGTAAACAAGAGGAACAAGTCCTCATAGCCCCAGTTATGCAAAAGCAAGAGAGACGCTGAATTTCAGTTGGTGTCATCGCCGCCATTCCTTGCTCAACAACTTAAAGCCACCAGGCCAGAATCGCAAAGGCTAGCATAAGAAAGATTAACACCAACGGGCCAACAATCTTTGCTGGCATCGTTCCAGTCAGTAGCCAGGCTGTGGCTATGTCTTCTGTAAAATATTTATATTCTCATCTGCTATTCCGACACTTAAGCATTATATCAGCAGCGGCTGCTTAGCAGCACATCATAATCATTTTGCTCTATTCTACTAACGATTTAGATGTAATATTGGTTCCTTTATTTTCTATCCGCGAATCACACAACAATACTATTACAATTGATGTGAGTTTCTTGGATACTGCGGCAAATGAAATCAGTCGCGTCATTTTAATAATTTTTATGGAACTGGCTTGAATAAGTCCTCTACTGTTACCTCTTTCGTTATGGAAGAACGAAACAATTTTAAGCCTACCAAGGTTAAGAGAACAACAAATCAAGGATGTTGTCTAACGTTAATTATTGACCCGCAAAGCCATTCTAAACCCAACTTTATTGATCGGTCCGTCCTAAAGTTCAAAATTAATTTCGTTCAGTTAATTACATTAATTATTATTGGTAATAATTTGCGTATAATTAATTCCAATGGCAGTATTTTCGATAAAAGAGATGAAGTTATTAAGCGAATTGAATATTTCCACATATTACAAAAATGTTTCCACATCAAAACCCCATGATCCATTATGAAATCCATCCATGGTAGTGATTCCATAATGGATCTTGTCAATCGTCATCGAAGCTATACAATAATTATTCTTCTTTTTTTCTTCATATTTTGAATGTTGTGTTGATATTGATTCGTTGGCAAGCACTTTAGGTGGACTTTTTTTTTCTCCCAAAGTACTATTTGTCGGCCATCAATTATTCTGAATTACTTTAGCTGGGCGCCATTTAGCCATCATTATAAAAAATTCTGTAAAAAGTAAAGAAACTGCTAGACCGAAGGGAAGAGATTCCAAACGGATAGCAATTCATTCATTTTGTTTAATTTTTTTTATTTTTCAATAGGAATTTTTCGAACTTACAAATCACTTCATTCCATTACTGTTACAACGAATGGATTATCTACGCGTCATATGTTTTAAAATTTTAATTTTAATATTATTTATCATTTAAGTGCATATATATTTATAAATTAAATTCAAGAAAAAAAAAAAATTAACACAAAAAAAAAATTAGTTCGTTAATGCCTCAAGATTTTGTCTTCATTGTCAGGGTTTTGTCATCATTAGAATTGCTTCGTTAGAAGGCTTCCATTGTGGATAAGTGAAAATATAGATAGAAGCTCACAATTCGCAATAGAGAGATAAATACGATAACACGATGACAGATTCCACAAAAATTTCCATATTTATTAAGCTAGCTAGCTCCCGTAACGTCGGTAGGAAAAAGTGAAGAATCGACCACGCCCATTTGAATTTAGTATTTTTGTGAAAACATTCGTAACATTAAGAAAAAAGTTTCAGGACGAAAGAGTAAAGTGTTTATATTCCGGATCAGTATTAAATCAAGAATCGATCTAAACATCTCCCCATACGACCATCTGTCGATCTAATGATAATGTTTCCGACAGTAAAAATGACTATATTTTGATGAAATTTAGAAAACACATTGAAAATTCTTTCACATGTATTGGTATTGAAAATGGGTGAAATTGTTCGCAGGCAAACGACTCTGCTCCACCTGCTCACTACTCATAGACAGCACAATAAAAAATTTCCCCGGTATTCGATATAAATATGGAATGGACTATACTTTTAGTATGAAATCAGTTGAAAACATCTCTGTTTTCTGGGTCTTTTGTCTATTCAATAAAAATTTCCAGGGAATTCCATAAAAATAAATAAAAATCTGCCACGCCCCCTTATCAAAATGTAGTTTTCTTTATCTTTTTTCCAAGTACTAGATATAGGGTATAAAAGATTCTGTAGAGCCCAATATAATTTTCTTACCCCTTTTTTTTTCTTTTAAAGTCATAAATGTTCTCAATACTGTAGACGTATCTTTCGACCACCGCGAGCCGATTAAAGTGTCCATTATAATAATCTCACACTAAATTAAAATATCTAAAATTTCCAAAATGTAGCAACGTCTCTCCAAGAACAGCTGATAAGGTGTAGATGAAGACTGTATAGAAAGAGAGAGAGAGAGAGAGAGACAGAGCAGCTCAGCGGCGAGAGAATAATTTACATAAAATTTTTTATAAACCAAAAAAAAAAAAAAAATTTGTTAAAGTGATCACTTAGAGTTTTGAGGAAAATGTCTTGTATCAAAACATTAATATTATTACAATCTTGGGCCGCCAGAAGATGTGCTTATCAATATTTGATTCCTTCAACAATTATAAGCAACAACAAATACATCAGAGGCAATGAAACAAAGTGAGGTCTTAATAAACGTATACACATAAGATTTGAAAGCACAGATTTTGTATATTAAAGCACAGATTTTATTATATATAAATCAATGTAGCGTAAGAGAAACGATTAATAAGAATACAACACTAAACGGTTGCAGATACTATTCAACAACAATAGAACCATTGCAAACTAATAAAGAACAACAACAACAAAAGCCTAAACTTCAACAGGTAGTTACTAA
Organism: Glossina brevipalpis; assembly: GCA_000671755.1. Lineage (NCBI taxonomy): Eukaryota > Metazoa > Arthropoda > Insecta > Diptera > Glossinidae > Glossina > Glossina brevipalpis. The sequence goes on from KK351192.1 coordinate 414,442, forward strand.
GAAGAAAAAAATGGTGAGTTTAAATCATTTGATTGATACCCATAATCCATATTAACCCTATCTCTAGAGAAGTTTTCTAAAGCATAAATTTTTTTTTTTTTTTTTTTGATGAAAATTTCATAAATCTTATCATGTATTGCAAGACCTTTAAGGGTCATTGAATATTGTTATAATTTGCTGTCGCGAAGCCTCGCATACACCAAAATAAAGTGAAAGTTTGAAAGACATACGCGTTCTAATTAAAGAAATGAAACAGGTTTATAACAAATTATTGTGAATTAGTAATAATATATAAGTACACCACTTGTCATAAGAGGATTTAGAAATTTTTAAGCAAAAACCTTTTTTTTTTTTTCTTAATCATTCATTTATGTGTGGTAGTTTGCTTATATGATTTAAATAATTTATTTTATGCCGCAGCCAAAACTTACCGAAGAACAACGTAAAGAGCTTCTACAACCGTTAATCAATAGCGGCTGGAGTTTGGTGAAGGATCGTGATGCCATTTATAAAGAATATGTATTTCGGAATTTTAATCAAGCCTTCAGTTTTATGTCTGGTGTTGCTTTATTAGCTGAAAAAATGGATCATCATCCCGAATGGTTTAATGTCTATAATAAAGTTCAAATCACAATGTCTAGCCACGATGTCGCTGGCCTTAGTGAACGTGATATACGTATGGCAAAGTATATGGAAGAGCAAGCTAAACGTTTTATGTAAACCACGCACTGGACCCGTGTAAAACCACGCACTCGATCATTTCAAGTTTCTTAAAGTATTTAATGTTAAATAAATTTATTTTTGTTTTTTTTTTCTGTTTTTTTTCTTTTTTTTTTTTTTTCTTTGATTAAATTTTAATTAAGCGCGGTGGAACCGATTTACTTAAAATTTCATAATCGGCTTTTTCTAAAACATCGGGCGTTGTATGATCTAATGTATAGCCTATAGCACGAAAAAATGCTCGAGCATCATCATTATTTATCAAAACAGTTAAAACCACTTTTTCCATTCCCCAAAAAGAAGCACACTTTTCTAAGATAGTCATCATAAATTTGCCTAAACCTTGTCTTTGAACTATAGGTTCAAGTTGTAATTCATAGCTATAATTAGAGAGAAAATTCGTGCTCAATAATTGATATAATTGATATAACATAATAGATTCGAAAAGAAATATACTTACCAATACAATACACTTTGACCATAATCCATATCGAAACGAAACATAGCATAACCAATGCGTGTCTTATTGCTATCAACTGCCACTAAGTATCGAGCCCAAGATTTATTTAAATCGCTCTGTTTAACTTTGGGCTATAAGATTAGTAATGATGCACTAAGTAAGTGATATATTATGATTATTGATTACAAAAGTATTACCTTCCAACCGACACTAAGTTGTTTATAAAATGGACCTACGTTAGATTCCGCAAGTTTAAATGCCCATTTTAGAGTTTTTGCATCCATATCATTTTTACAGCGGCAATATAAATTATAACTTTCATAGGTGAAAGGTTCATGAATAGATTCTAAAGGATTCTTTGAACGTGACGCATTTTCTACATTACGTTGCGGATTATAATTATTCATTTTTCGAACAAAACAGCAAAACTTTAATAAATCGTATAAAAATCACGATAAATACACGTTTAGAGAGAGAAAAAATTAGCGAAAGAAGCGCGAAGCTGATGGAGTCACTTGTAATTGTTGTAAGTACGTGTATGTGATTAGAGCTATCAATAGCATCTGAATGCTTATGAATGAATGAATAATAATTGCGATCTGGTAATACTTTAACAAAATCAGCTGATAATCAACAACACATCTGGCTTTTCGCTTTTACTTTTTATGTTATAGCAGAATTAAAATCTTTATCAAAAAAAAAAAAAACAAAAAAGAAAAGTAAAAGTAAAATACATAAAAACAAATCAAAAAATATATTATAATATTTGTGAAATTATAAAAAATGTTTAAAAAATCGCGTAATCATAAAATACTGGCCAATCCACCAACGTCACCAACTTTCGAAGAAATTTTAGAAGACATGAAAACCTTTCATATAGACATTGAACCTTCAAGCAATTGCAAGCCGCCGCCGCCATCAGACGCGAACTCGGTATCTTTAGAAGCTTGGTGGTATACATTTGAACAATTTATTAATGATCTAAAATGTCTGAAAATGTTGAAAAGTGAAATTGCTGACTATAAATTGAAATTGGAAGACCATCAATTAGAAATCAATACAGAAGCTAAAGTTTTAAAAAATGAAATTGAAGAACAACAACAGCAACATATTAATTCAGTTTCAGATTAGTTTGCTGCCCCGTATCAATGTAGAGACTGTTGAAATAAGATACGTTTTTATTAAATGCAATTCGTTTAATAACTTTATTATAAGCTGAGCGCTAGAGCAAATGATAAGAAATTTGAAGCAATAAATTTATTTAATATTTAATTTAATATTTGCTTTTTTTTTTTTAAATTGCATTGGATTTTACTAATCCAATATATCTTCTCATTCAGCCTTCTTCTTAATCCGACTTTAATGGTACATAAGACAAAATAACCGTAGATCTTGGGGATATTTCCAAATCATCGATAAGAATGTTGGAGCTTAAATTTCAAATTTAGTTAAAATTCATTAATATTTTTGCTTAATTGTTTATATAAACGACCTTGACCTACCCGCTACCGTTATTGTTGGCAATGAAATTATCGCTGAAAGATTGCATAGACATTTTTTCAGGCAAACCCTGAAGTGCAAAATTGCCTTTACGCTCAATATCCGTCGGATTAAAAATTACAAAATAACCCGGATTACCAGATTTAAGCCTGTAATATGCAAAAACGAAAGATATTAAGAATCAATAAGTAATTAATTGATATTTTTAAAGCAAATAACAAACAAATGATATTTTAGATCCTCTCACCTTTGGCTATTGCAATACAATACAATAGATTAACATGATATTGTAAGGATTAGTTATGAATATAATAAATAAATGAATTATAATTAGTTAATTAAAATTAATAGATGTCGAGCTGAATAGAATAGAATTTTGATTTTTACCTTGCATAAGCTAACAAATGTTCTGAGTTGAAGATATGAAAATCGCCATGCATATAAGAGGGAGACGAACGCAATTGTTCAATATGCTTATACATGTAACCATGTGTTTCATCAAAACTTTTAGCTGGTATTACTGGTGTGCCAGGTAATAACGATAAAAAGTAAATGACACCTGACGGATTATCTGATGAAACTTTACTAATATCTTCTAAATTCCATTGAAGCCATTCACCCGTTTCCATATTTTTCAAAACTTTTATCAATTCAGTACTGTTATACGCTTTAGAACTTAAACTTTGTACAAATCTTCCATACATAGGAGTATCGACACTCATCTCTCCGTTATGTGTTTTATAAACTTCAGGACGTATCATGTCTTCGGCCACAGTGAAGAGTGCATTATCGGTAGAATTCTCAAAAACTATTTTATATTCATATAGAATGTCTCCTAAACCCTCTTGGAATGTTGTATGAGTATGAGTCCAAAAACCATATTCGGTTAAATCATATTGTGTATTCCCGCTTGGTATTTCGTCTTGGATATTTTTCGATAAAATATAAAATTTCGAATTTTTCATTCTTATCCCTTTTACACCAAGAGCAGCCAAATGACGTAAAACTTCACTCAATTCATGCTTTACAATCGTATCATTCATATGTAAATCATATAAATCATCGCCAAATTGATTGAGTACATAATTTCCAGGTAATACTTCTGACCAAGCGGATCCATTTACTAAAGATAACCATTTGTTAGGTATTTCAGGTTTTTCAATCCAAATAAATGCTGAACGTTTAGTTTCATCATTTAAAGCTTCGGTCATGAGACGTGATTGTTTCGGTACAAAATTGGGAACAATATCAAGTATTACATTCACATTTATATCATTGTAATGATTTACAATGTCTTTGATCTTCTCTTCAACTTCTTTGTCATGTACGGTGTAAGTTAATTCTGCTGGTAATTCATAAATAGCACCTGAAGCTTTTATTTGCAGAACTTTAGCAATATCATCATCGCCAATAGAGAACGACGAAAATTTAGCGAGTACACCTCGTTTATACCATGGCAATGGGGCAGGTGCTGCACACTTAGGTGCATCAATTATAATAAAAATGGCACCACCCAACATAGCCAACCAAATAAGCCAGAAAGTAATAAAAAATATCCAACGTAAACGTACCCAGAAAGGATCGTTGGCATATTTCATTAATTCTTCCTTACTCATTCCAGTGAAAGCCTAAGTAATACGATGATGTAGAGAAAATGAAATGGAAATCTTGTCAATGTCAATATACCCATGTGTATAAAAACCATTTAATTACCGGAGTCGGAGTGCCACTGATATCAATTTTGGCATCACCATTTTGATGATCACCTTTAATGAATTTTACTTCATCACGTTTACCCGTCAATTTGTCATTATCCTCAACTCTTAACATTTGCTCATCGGCTCCATCATTAACTGTATCTTCTTGTGTCATTTTCTGATTTTCTGTTGTAGAATTATCACTTTTTAAATCAAGATTTTCAACTGGAGACAAATTTCTTGTTTTCTCTATTTTCAATTCAATAAATAAACAAACAAATAATGTAAGTTATTATTATGTATTCTGTATATATAATAACTGCTATAATAAAACTTTTGAAAACCTTAACTAACACACACAACAAGTGGCCCTTGAGAGTTAATAAGGAAATCGCTTATCTCGCTTTCATTAAAGATTAACTAATGAGATGTTGCTTAGAATCATCAGATTTGAATAATTAAAATCTTAAGTATTTGTTATAATTATAAGTGAAAAAAAAAAAAAAAAAAACTCAGAAATAATAATAAAAAAATATTCGTCTA
>KK351192.1:430126-460429 GCA_000671755.1 Glossina brevipalpis
GTGTGTGTGTGTGTGTGTGTGTATGTGCTTATATGTATGAACATAAATTTAAATAAATTGCTTAAGAATCTTTTTTTGAGAGCTTTTAATATTAAATTAAAAAGTAGTAAGAGTGCGATCAAGAAGTAGTAGAACTAGTTTGCAATGATCGCGAGACGAAGGGAATTCCTTTCGTTGGATCAAACTACTGTTTGAATCTTAAGTTTTATTTGTGTACAAATATTTGCCAGATGCAATTATGGACAGACAAGATTAAGTTTTCCTCGATCATGGTATCGTGGTAATAGTATGAGATGGGCTGAAAAGTTCATAGGCTAATATAGGAAAATCGCTTCAATAACGCTAAGTAATAGTCACTGTTTATGGTTTCTCCCTATTTAAGAGAGTCAATGAATATTATACCCTGTTTAGCCCAAAATATTGATATCATAATCTTGCTAACCGACTTTCCTGCGTCTTTCCACGCTTTGGAGTTTCGGTTTATCGCGTGCAGTCCACTCGGCTGACTGTCGATTAGACTCCGGTCTGAAATAATGGAGCCACGTTTCGGGTTTATTACGATTAAACAGCTCCAATCATCAATTCGTTGCTAAGAATCATCAATTCGTTGTTATTTTTGGTCATTTTTGAGAGCTCACACGGCAGCCACTTTGAACAGAGAGAGCTTTCGCATATCCAAATATTAATTTACGATATTTCCAACACATTCCACATGATATCTTTAGGGGGGTTTGGTCTCAGATATCTCAATCAATTTCACTTTACGGTTATCCGAAATTATTTTGTGGAGTTTTTTTGATGTTTTCTTCGGTAACAGCCTCTTTGGGGTGCCCACTGCATGCATGGTCTCCGGTGCTCATTTCGGTTCGTTTAAATTTAGCAAACTACTTCTCAACGGTTGATTTTCCTGGTTTAAAGTTCGAATAATGTTTATCAAGCCAAGCTTTGGTTTCAAGAGTGTTTTTTTTTTCGCCAAAAAGCAATTAATACACGAAATTCGTTTTTATCCATTTTTTCTCAAACTAACAAAAGTTGCTTCACTCAAGATGCTATAACTCGCATACTAATAATGCAACAGTTGTTAAATTTATACATGTGTCTTGTGAACGATAGGGCTAACTAAAAATCATATGAATTTAATTTAATGTCACTATCTATGTGTCAGCCTACGAACTTTTCAGCCCACCTGTTTTAAATCGGAATTGCTATCGCTGAATCTCAATCTCAATCTCACGAATTCCTTCTACTAGACCAAATTACTTTTTTTTTCGATCTTATGTTTTCCTTTGTGTTACAACCATTCACCAAAAATTATGATCAGACCATTCGATTGCTTCGATTGTTGTCACTGATAATATTATCAGATTATCAAGAATTATTTTTACTGGTCTAACCTATTTTTTGAATATTACATTTGATGTCCAGGCAACTATTTGATTATCACTTAGCGATTATCGCAATAATAATCTGATATATGTTGTTAATTCGCTGACTTTTTAGAAGAAGAAGAAGAAGAAGAATTTGAAAATAGATTTTTTTATATAAAAATATGATTTGAATATATTTTGAAATTTCTTTTAATACTTTAAATTCTATTTTCTATTTATTGTCATGGCATTGAAGTTTTCCAAATAAATACCAAAATTTTGTTATAATTTGTGTGTGTTAATAAAGGCTTTTGAATCATTTTTTTATAGGTTCGCCAATTCAGTTTTGAATATTTATTTATTAAATTTTCCAAATTGAAATTTCAAATGTTTCGTACGTTTTTATTCGATATTATCAAAGCGAAACGATATCGTTTTCGGTTACAATTTCATCAACGACAAAATAATATTTCTTTTTGGAAATCTTATATTGATGGCGAATGGGTAAAAGCGGAGGATAGAAAAAAATATGAAATAAGAAATCCAGTTGACGATGAAATTTTGTGTTGTGTACCCGATATGTCAATCGAGGATTGCCAGAAAGCAATAGATGCTGCGAAATATGCATTTCATTCGAATGAGTGGTCATCCTTGCTTGCTAAGCAACGTTCAGATTTACTTAAGGTTCGTGTTGATGATTGGCAATCTTCGTGAGATCTTTATAACGATAATTTAATTATTTTATTAATTAATGCAAAATAATTTTCTAAAAATTTTTCTATTTCTTTTATAAATAGTGCTGGTATGATTTGTTAATCGAGAATACTGATGATATTGCGGATATTATAACAGCTGAATCGGGAAAACCTATAAAAGAGGCAAAACGTGAAGTTTTATATGGAAGTTCATTTATTGAGTGGTTTGCTGGAGAAGCTCGTCGCATATATGGTGATATTGTGCCATCTCCAAAGGTGGATCATGAAATATTGGTGATCAAACAACCTTTAGGGGTCGCTGGTGTGATTACACCTTGGAATTTTCCTTTAAGTATGATAACGCGAAAAGTGAGCGCCGCTTTAGCTGCCGGTAATTATAGAATTCTTTCTTTCTTTCTTCCTTCCTTCCTTACTTTATAAGACAAATCTTTGATGCTTGATCTTAGGTTGTACTCTTGTAATCAAACCAAGCGCACTTACTCCCTTAACGTGTTTAGCAATGACACGTTTGGCTGAAGAAGCAGGGTTTCCCAAAGGGGTTATTAATGTTGTCACTACTAGTGATACACGTACAATAGGGGAATACATGTGCAATAGTCCAGATATTCAAATTATATCGTTTACTGGTTCCACAAGAATTGGAAAAATTGTTTATAGTCTTTGTTCTAAAACTATGAAACGTTTCTCTCTCGAATTAGGCGGTAACGCTCCACTTATAGTTTTCAATTCTGCCGATATAGAGAGGACGGCAAGACATGTATTGGCCGCAAAGTTTCGAAACTGTGGTCAGGCGTGTGTTGCAGCAAATCGTATCTTTGTACAAGAGGGAATATATGAACAATTTCTAGAACGTTTTAAAGAACAAGTGGAAGACTTAACGATTGGTAATGGCCGTTGTGAGAGCACACAAATAGGTCCGCTTATCAATGAAGATCAATTCAATAAGATGTGCGAATTCGTGAAAGATGCACGTGAGAAAAATGCTCGCATATTGATAGGCGGTGAAGGTCTACCAAAACTTGGTAAACTTTTCTTTGCCCCAACTATAATAACAGATGTACCGCCGGAAGCAAAAGTCTGCTCTGAAGAAATATTTGGCCCAATTGCTCCTATTATTAAATTTAAAACTGAAGAAGAAGCCATACAGAAAGCGAACGATACAAGAGTTGGTTTGGCTGGATATTTTTTCAGTGAAAATTTGCAACAAGTATTTCGGGTGGCCAAATGTTTGGAAGTCGGTATGGTTGGTATTAACGAGGGCATAATATCAACAACTGAAGCACCATTCGGTGGCGTCAAAGAATCTGGTATTGGCCGTGAAGCTGGTCGTCAAGGTATCGATGAGTATGTTGACATTAAATACATTTGTTTAGGTAATCTTAAGTATTAATTTTAAAAAAAGACGTTGCAGCGTTTCCGCTAATTAAATCCACCGTCTTTTATTTTAAAATTTAAGTAAAGAAATTTTGTAAAAAAATAATATAATAAAATATAAAAATAGTAATATTATATAATAAAATAATATATGCACTAACTGCACATTGAGATCAAATATTATTAAGTATTTTGTATACATTTTGTATACATTTCTATACATTTTGTATACATATTGTATATATTTTGTATACATGTTGTATAAATTTTGTATATGTTTTATAAATGTTTATATACATTTTGTATACATATCATATATACAGTTTGTATACAATTTGTATACATTTTGTATAGATGTTATATACATTTTATATAGATGTTATATACATTTTATATACGTTTGTATATTTTTGTATACATTTATGTACATTTTGTATACATATTTTATACATTTTGTATACATTAGTGTACATTTTGTATACATTTTTGTATACATTTTTAAGAAGATTGAGGAAGAGTTAATCAATTAGCCAACATTTATTATATTGGTTTTATATGTAAACCGAAATTTTTCCAAATTTGATGCAAATATTTCCCAGAAAATATTAATATTGATGTTTACAAAAAATAATCTGAAGCTTCGCTTATATAATATACCTAATTAAAGTTGAAAATTGAAAGTGGACCTTATAGGTCCACACATAATATGATAGTTTATACAATACAAGAAATATTGATTCCAAATTTGATGCAAATATATCCCAAAAAATATTATTATTGATCTGATCGTGGGATATATATTTCTAGTACATTAAAGTTGAAAATTGAAAGTAGGCCTTACAGGTTCACATATCTTAAGATAGTTTATACAAAATAAGAAACATTGATACAAAATTTAATGCAAACATTTGCCAGCAAAATGTTATTAATGATGGATACAAAAAGTAATCTGAAGCTTGGCTTATATATTCCTAATTAAAGATGAAAATTGAAAATGGGCCTTACAGGTCCACACCTAATAGGATAGTTTATACAATATAAGCAATATTATTTTCTGGCTTGACCCTTATCTCTCTATTAAATGTTACTAATTTTGTTGCTATTCCAAGGCCTTAAATTTTAAATTTTTCAGACATTGGCGTGTGTGGCCCACCATTAACAAAAAATAAATGCAGTTTTTTTACCTAAGCATGGGATAAATCGTTCGCTCATAGTTATTTCTTATCTTCGTCTTTATTGAAATTTATTTATTTTATTTTTATTAACGCTTTCTAATATGCTTCGAATTTGAAATTTTCCGAAGGTTTCATGTCAAGGAATCAAATTGAATCGATTACGTAATACTTTCTTATCTTTATTATTATTACAATCGAAATCTAAACAATAATAAGAAAATTGAAAATTGTCAGAAGACAATAAATAAGTCTCGTATACACAATTTGATCTAAATTCCTAAAAATCCTCCCTCAGTCTTGGCTTTAATTTAATAATAATAATAAAAAAAAAAACAGCGAGGCGACGAACAATGTCTTTATTATTGCTCTCGAAAGCCTTCATCAATGGTAAGTGGGTGGATGCGGCAGATGGTGATGTATATGAAGTATGCAATCCTGCGAATGGTAAACTTATTGGTTGCGTACCTAATATGAAAGTTGAAGATTGTCGAGATGCAATAGTTGCTGCTAAATGTGCATTCTCTTCGAGGGAATGGTCATGTCTGGCTGCTAAGCAACGTGCTGACCTACTTAAGGTCTATTATAAAAGATATGAAAAAAGACGTGAAAAAATGAGGACTAAATTTGTTTCTCTTCTTCTTCTTAAGTGTTGGGCTATTTTATTGAAACAGAATATTGATGATATTGCGGATATTATAACAGCTGAATCGGGGAAACCTATAACTGAGGCCAAGCAAGAGGTTTTATGTGGAAGTTCAGTTCTGGAATGGTTCGCAGAGGAGGCTCGCCGAGTTTACGGTGAAATCATACCATCACCGAAAAAGGATCGCGAACTTTTAGTTATTAAGCAACCTTTGGGTGTTGCAGGTTTGATTACGCCGTGGAATTTTCCATTAGGTATGATAACACGAAAGGCGGGGGCTGCTTTAGCTACCGGTAATTATGAAATATCTTCTTATTTGAAACTCATTATATTAAATAATTTTTGTTTCCCGTCCCCCCCACCCCCAGGTTGTACCCTGGTCATTAAACCAAGTTTATTTACTCCCCTAACGTGCTTAGCAATGGCGAAATTATCTGAAGAAGCTGGATTTCCTAGAGGAGTAATAAATGTCGTTACTTCGAATAACGCACGCAGTATAGGAGAATACATGTGCAAGAGTCGTGATATTCAAATTATATCGTTTACTGGTTCGACAAATATTGGAAAACTTATTTATCGTTTATGCGCCGATGATCTGAAACGTGTTTCTCTTGAATTAGGCGGGAACGCTCCCTTTATAGTTTTCGATTCAGCTGATTTAAAGAAGGCAACGGAAAGTGCATTAATTGCGAAATTTCGCAATTGCGGTCAATCAAGTATTGCAGCGAATCGTTTCTTTGTACAAGATGGTATTTATGATCGATTTGTAGCTTGTTTTAAGCAACAAGTAGAAGATTTGATTATTGGATTCGGTTGTTCGGAGGAAACTCAAATAGGTCCACTTATTAACGAAGATCAATTCACTACGATATGTGAATTGGTAGAAGATGCTCGCAAGAAAAACGCCTGTATACTCACTGGTGGATGTAGTGTACCATGTTTAGGTAAACTCTTTTATGCTCCAACTATAATAACTAAAGTGCCACCGGAGGCAAGAATTTATTGTGAAGAGATATTTGGACCAATTGCTCCTATTATCAAATTTAAAACCGAGGAAGATGTAATACGAAAAGCAAATGACACCAAATCTGGCTTGGCTGCCTATTTCTTTACTGAAAATCTTCAGCAAGCTTTTCGAGTAGCTAAACGTTTAGAAGTGGGTATAGTAGGTATTAATGAAGGTATCATTTCATCAGTCGAAGCTCCCTACGGTGGTATCAAAGAATCGGGTATTGGGCATGAATGTGGTCATCAGGGTACGGATGAGTATATCAACATTAAATCTATTTGTTTAGGTAATCTTAAGTAATAATGAAAAATTATTTTTTTTTTTTCCAATTAATAAAAAAAAATTTTATTTTTTTTTTTCTTAATAAAAAAAAAAATATATTTTTTTTCTTAATTAATAAAAAAATTTAATTTTTTTTCTTAATAAAAAATTAATTATATATAATAATATATATAAACAAAAAAAATTAAATTTTTTTATTAATAAAAAAAATATATTTTTTTTTTTTCTTATAAAAAAAATATATTTTTTTTTTTTCTTATAAAAAAAAATTTATTTTTTTTTCTTATTTTCTTATTAAAAAAAATTAATTTTTTTTTTTCTTAATAAAAAAACAATTTTTTTTCTTAATAAAATAATTTTATCTTCTTTTTTTATTAATTAATAAAAAAATTAATTTTTAATTTTGATTTGAAATGAAAATAAATTTTTTAAAATTAAAATTATTAACAAAAAATATAACTGTAGAGAGAAAACAGTAAGAGTTATATGAAGGATATAATATTTCAAATCACAACTTTAGTCAGATTTAAGTATAATGGAGAATTATGATCCCAGGTAAACATTATATTAGTTGAATTCATAAGCAACTTTGCATGAGCCACATCGCATAGAAATAAATTTTCACTAATCCGTTTACCTTCAAATTATAGTTCTCAAGAACACAAAATGCTCTAACGAAACACGGTTTTCTTTCATAACTGCTTTGAAAATTTTTTAAAAAAAGATCATCTTTTTCAAAGGATGGCATTCTTTGAATAACAAGTTTCATAAGCTTGACAATTAACTGCACTAGACCTAATGTCTTTTGAGCCATTTTTCCATATCAAGAAAAAATTACTAAAGAGCTCGTGGAGTATATATTCGACCTATTTCTTTCGTTTTATTCTCTAACGTTGAAATTCTTATAGGTACAATAAGTCCTACAGACCTAATAGCCTGACTCGTAATCTCTTAATTTGCTTTCGTAGATTGGAAAATGAAGTCATTTTTTTTTTTTTTTTTTTTTTTTTTTTTTTTTTTTTTTTTTTTTTTTTTTTTTTTTTTTTTTTAACTTGAGAACAGAGGAAGTCTTTAATAGAATTAGAATCTAAAATTATGTGGAAAATTTCCAAAATAGCAACAAGTATTTGAAAAAATGTTTTCGAAAACGCACAAATTAAAATGAATCCAAACACGAAAAAATAGCAATTATATTCGAAGTGAAGGAAATTTATTATAAATAAATAAATTATGTATTTATTTATTATAATAATTAACACTCACTGTGTAAATTCCAGGAGAATTTTACTAAGGTTTACTAAACAGTGTTTTAAAAAGCTCAAATTTCATATCGAATTTTATATATATTTGTTTTGATTTGAAACGAAATTTTATTTTCTTAAGACAAACGACTTTAAGTCCATTAAATTTTAAATTGATTTCGCTACATTTATAAACATTAAAACTCTATTAGTTTTCTAACTCAAAAACCCAAATTGGCCAATAAATACTACAGTTAGGGAAGTACAAAATTATTATAAAACGATTTTGGTGACTTGCCCAAATATTTTAAAATTTATTAAGATGTAAGACCCTTAAATATTTTGTTTTTGACACAAATAGACTTAGGGCGCTTTTAAAATGAACGATCTTTATATAGCATTATAAATATCGTATTCAATAGAACCTAGATAAACTCTTATAGCATTTCTGTATATTATATATATGAAAGGGAGGACCCCTATTATTTAAATAGGAAAGGAGCCTTAAGATCATTTTGATCGATGTCCAAATTCGAAGCAAGATTTTATTTCTATAAAGAAAAATCTAAGATAAACTTTAATGCTTTAAATGCTTTAAATGCTTTGTTTACTTTTTGTGAAAGGATCTATATAAAGATTATATATATATATATTATTATTGATAAGAGTGCGAGCGGGAAATTTAATGTATGTAATATATTTAATGTTTTCGATTTGTGTTATAATTTCAATTATATAGCGAACTCCCTAATCCCCAGCAAGACTTTTAAAATTATCAAAAGACTGTGAAAAGTCCATAGTTACCTAAAGTTAATATGTACTCAAGATAAAAACCATAGCCATAGCGAATACGTTAACCCCCCTCAAGACTTTTAAAATTTTCAAAAGACTGATAATTTCCTAAAGTTAATATGTACTCAAGATAGATTCTATATGTAAAACCTTTTTCTCTCTTTGTGAATTCATCACCAGCAACGTAGGTTATCGGCTCTTATAAAACCTTTTTATTTGCTTATCTTATTCTTAATTTAAGTATTCTCTCTCTCTCTCCCTCTCTTTCTCTCTTAATAACTCTTCAACACAACAGCATGCAAACAATAAGCAAACAACTATAATATAATGATAGATTGAAATTATATAAATGCTCTTCACCCTATTTATTATGATGTATAGACGTGTCGACTTAGCTAATGTAATGCAAAGAGCGAATAAAATGTTTACAATGTGCAGTTAAGGTAACAACAAAAAAAATACTCAACTGAGAGATTAAAATGGAGATTTTGCGCGTTTAAGTACTCGCGCATTTAATGTATGAATCAATGAGTGTAGAATATACACGAGTTGGCACACAAACAGCACCGTACGAGAAATATAATTCTAATTAGAATTTATTAAATTCAATGAAGATTCAACTAAATCATTATACACTACGCTACACTCTTTAGTTTATATTATTAGCGTTTAAATTTACTTAAAAAAAAAGAGAATTTTTTTTTGTACTATTTGCGTAATTTTTCATTAAATTTCTTAAGTACTCTTTTGGTAAATCAATAACGAGTGATCTGCTTAAAATAATAATAATATCAGAGTTCTACAACTTACCCAAAATTTGTAACGTGAAAAATGTTGCGTATGACTTTTACAAGAGTCATCGTGAAACATCAATATCAACGCTTTAGTTTAATTAAAAATTTTCAACGAACAATGTCTTCATTATTGCAATCGAAAGGTTATATTGATGGTAAATGGGTGGATGCGACAAATGGTGATGTATTTGAAGTAAAAAATCCTGCCAATGGTAAAGTTATTGGCAATGTACCCAACATGACTGTTGCGGATTGTCAAAAGGCTATAGAAGCAGCTAAATATGCTTTTCAATCGAACGAGTGGTCATCATTAACGGCTAAACAGCGTTCCGGTTTTCTTAAGGTTAGTGGCTGGCTGGATGGTTGAAGATAATATTTTCTTATGATAATAATTTCTTTATTATGATAATAATTTCTGTTTATCATAAAGACTTGGTTTCAATTAATCGAGAAAAATGCCCAAGAGATCGCCGAAATTATGACTTCTGAATCGGGTAAACCAATAAATGAATCCAAGGGTGAGGTATTGTATGGTAATGCATTTCTGGAATGGTTTGCGGAAGAAGCTCGCCGAATTTATGGTGAAATTATTCCAGCACCAGTAACAAATCGTGAAATTCTTGTAATGAAGCAACCTCTTGGAGTGGCTGCTTTAATTACACCTTGGAATTTTCCTTTAGCCATGATAACACGCAAAGCAGGTGCTGCTTTAGCGGCTGGTAAATATTAAGATTTTAAAATTCATTGTCTTTCTTTCTGTTTCTGTCTCCCTCTGCCTCTGTTCTAAATGCTTTAGTTATTAATGCTCCTTTAATAATGTAGGTTGTACAGTTGTTATTAAGCCAGCAGAAGATACTCCATTAACTTGCCTGGCAGTAGTGAAATTAGCCGAAGATGCTGGTATTCCAAAAGGTGTAATAAATGTTATAACTACAAAAACTTCAGCACCGATAGGAGAGTTATTGTGTAAAAGTCCCGACGTTGGTACTATATCGTTTACTGGCTCTACGGAAGTTGGGAAGTTGCTATATCGTCAATGTGCCGATACTGTTAAACGAGTTTCTCTTGAATTGGGCGGTAATGCTCCATTTATCGTATTCGATTCTGCAAATTTGGAAAAAGCTGTAGATGGGGCAATGGCTTCGAAATTTCGTAATTGTGGACAAACTTGCGTTTCAGCGAATCGATTTTTTGTACAAGATGGAATTTATGATCGTTTCATAAATGCTCTTAAGCAAAGAGTAGAGGCCTTGAAAATCGGTTCAGGTGAATCCGGAGATACTCAAATAGGTCCGCTTATCAATGAAATGCAATTTAACAAAATTACCGAATACGTAGAAGATGCTCGTAAAAATAATGCTTCCGTATTGACTGGAGGTAAACGTTTATCGAATTTTGGTGAACTTTTTTATGCTCCAACCGTTGTCACAGACGTGAGTCCAAGCGCACGAATTTACACAGAAGAGGTGTTTGGTCCTATTGTTTCTGTGATTAAATTCAAAACTGAAGAAGAAGCATTGGAAAAAGCAAATCAAACGCGACGAGGTTTAGCCGGTTATTTTTTCAGTGAAGATCTCCAACAAGTGTTTCGAGTGGCTAAACGCTTAGAAGTAGGTATGGTTGGTGTCAATGAAGGCCTTATATCAGCTTGTGAAGCTCCATTCGGCGGTGTCAAAGAATCTGGTATTGGCCGTGAAGGTTGTCATTACGGTATCGATGAGTACGTGGATATTAAATATGTTTGTATGGGAAATTTGAAGTATTATTAAAAGAGCTAATATTTCGCTAATGAAAATCTAGATTAAATGCAGAATATTCAATAATTATTTGTTGCATCGATCAAAGTCTTCCATTGTTTGCTATTTTGTTGCTAAGTTTAAAATATAAATTCCATTAGAAATTAAGATAAAATCCATGAAAAATTTGTGTTTTACTTACCATTATTACAATAAAAACATCGTGGTTAAGATTGTATTTGTAAATACAACGAAAAGCAAAGTCATATTAAACCGTTAGTTACTTTTGCGGAAGTTTATATCAAAACAAAAGTTCCTATTTAATTACGAGATAATTAAATCGTAGTAAAAAGACAACTATTTTATTTCTTGTTGTTATTATCGTCTTTGTCATAGAATTGTAAGATAAGGTAAGAATTTATCTTTCCACACATATTTAACCACTTTAGTTATTATTTTAAATAATTTAAAATTTGTTAAGTAAAATCAAACTGCAATGTTCGCGTTACCAGTCCAGCTAAAAATTTTACTGAAGCAAAAATCAGCTGACAGACTGTAAACACAATGAAATTGTGCTTATATTCTCACAAATTTAAACATATGCAAAGCATTGAAGCGAACATAATCAAAGCGCGCATTTAGATTGTATTTTTATTGTAAATACATTAACGAAATAAATAAATGCAAGTAAATACTTTCTCAAATTAAACACATTTTTATACATGATTTTCCACTTTCATTTAATTCAGGTATGTTAAAATGATCGTATAAAAACATTGAAGTAAAATGTACTACTTCTTAACATACCTGTATTACATGAAGAAAATAAAAACAAAACAAGCAAAATGCTTGCGCCACTTCATTCCGTTGATAGCCATCGGTTGCAAATCCACTATACTGAACCCTGGAAAGGTGGGCAGCAAAAAGGTTCAGGAAGAACTATTTATATAATTTTACATTTCATGTTGTGTTGTTTTAACTCTTCTTTATATAGAATTTAATTCTTTGAAAAGCGTGGATTCTTTGTGTTCATTTATATTCTGTCCATATATTTGAATTTGTGAGAAGATAAGCGGGAATATAATATGTGATAATATAAGTGTGTTTTCAGCCACAATGATTTTTCGAAACAACTTTAAAATAAAAATACAATTAATAAATTTACAGCACTGAGCTTTTGTATACATCATATCAGCTACACGGCATTTGATATTGTTGTTTTGCCTATTGAATTGGCGGTATTCGAATCGTATTCTAAGCAAATCGAAGAAGAATTCTTATCCATTTTGCGAAAACTAATTTCACAATTTTAGAAAAATGAATGCATCATGTAAGTTCCGTTGATATAAATATGAAATAAATATTAAAACTATTTATAATTGACTTTTTATAATAGTTGGTGGTGAATTCAATGCAACTCAAACAACTGAAGGTGCCGCATCCGAAAAGAAATCGGAAGGTATTGCGCCGGTCTTTATCAAGCAACTTCTTCTTCCTGGTGAAGGTAATTTCCAGATGTTTGGTATGTCCTTCAGTATGGTTTGTGTTTGCGCCATAGCACGTAACATTGAAACATCATCGACGAAAATAACTTATTTATTAGAAGATAATACGGGTCAAATAACTGCTCATTATTGGTTAGAAGAAGGTGATACCTTAAAAGCCCCCGATGTAATGCTTAATAAATATGCAACAGTATATGGCAGTTTGCGAACGCAAGGTGGTCAAAAGACATTAATGGTTTTTAAAATGTTACCCATTAATGATCCAAATGAACTTATTACGCACGGTCTAGAAGTGTTGAATGCTCGTTATAAAGCGGAACAATACGCCTCATCCGGTAGCGGTTATAATTTCGATAGCGCTAGTAAAATAGCAAGTGGGGGCTTTGATATGCCATCAAGTAGTGGTGAGTCAGGTTTGGATGGGAAAAAATTAGCTGTACTTCAAGCGATTAAAAGTCATGACTCCCCTGATGGTATCAGTCGCGATGTATTAAAGCGCAAATTTACGCAAATGAAAGAGTCCGAACTTAAGTAAATTTGATTTTTTTTTTTAAATGATTTTTACAAATTCTTTAATACTTTCAACTTTGCAGCTCAATTTTGGATTTCATGATTACTGAAGGTTTCATCTATTCGAGTATTGATGCTGATCACTTTCTTAGTACAGAGTAATGAGTTAAAATTTAATTTGCTTTGCATTTTTCGGTGTATATAAGAACCAAATCGTTACATTAATACTTTTATTAAAAAAAAAAAAAAGAAAAACAAAAAAAAGCTACAGGTTCTAATTGATTGAAATGAATAATATATATACTCAGTTAAGCTGCAGAAAAAAAGTAATTGTTTTTTATTTTATATTAAGAATTTTTCCTGAAAAGTCAGTTATATGATCTGAAAATAGTGTTGCATGTGTATAAAAAGAATTAAATTTAGATATACAGATTTTATTTTCCTCCTGCCAAACAAGGTAAGAACAATGCATTATTGAATAAGCATTTCTTTTTTAGATACAAGCATCCCGATGTGACCAAAAACTTTCAAAATAACGTCAAGATTGCCTTGCGTTTTTGTGAGGGATTTTAAATTGAAAAAGCCTAACGAGAACAAACCCGTAAGATCCTTTTTCTCTTGCTTCATAAATAAGATTCCTCCGAAACTATTATATTCGCAATTAAAAACTCCCTAAACTCTTAATTCTTCTATTACATTTTATTTCGCTTACAGTTTACATTTGATAAACAAAGCATGTTGAACTGTCTTCTTAAGCTATTACTTGCAATAATTTCAAGACGTGTTTATATATTAAACTTTAGACTTATAAAGGTATTGCAAAAACATCCGGCAGCAGAAAAACGTACAACTAAATGCTTCTTAATGATGAGCAGCTGCTTCTTTAGCCTGCTGATCGGCCCAGGCTTTCTTATTTTCAGGAGAGTTTGCTAAAGATAAATTTTTTTTTTTTTTTTTTTGAGGTTAGTTTAATTTTAAACAATTCCCTAGATACAATTAATACGAACCCAATTTGCTAATTTTATAAAATACAGGAACGCACACTCCCAAAGCTATAAAATAATAGCGCCAGATCCATTGATTTTTAAGGTAATGTTTTATGGGAAATTGTGCAATTTTGGCCGAGAAAGTATAAGGGAATTTCATGGGATTACCCACCGGTTTTTCAGCTTTTTCAACCATGTTTCGCTTACTAGACTCTTTTTACACTTTTACAATCCTAAATGATAAACAATTGAAAAGATATTTCAACAATTTAAACTAAGAAATTATGTAATCTTTTAATTTTTTTCTGCTCATATATTAAATTTTGCGAACGAACACCACTTACAAGTCAAAAAGGCTACTAAGTGTCAATTATAATGTTATGTTCAGGTTGGCAACGATAACTCATATAAGATGGCGATAACACAATATTATTAATAACTGTATTATCGCATTTTTATGAAAATTTGAGAATAATATTAATAAGAAATGTTTTTATTTTTTCAGCTAAATTCTTTTAGTAATAATTGTTTAATAAGAATTCGCTTGTGTGTGAAATTAATTTTTCAATTGAAAGCAAAACATATTTGTACTTTAAAGGTCATAAATTTGAGATGGTCTTTTAAATTCCTTTTATTACAATCTTTCTTTCCCGTTATCATTTTAATTTGTGAAACACAGTTATATACCCTGTTATGTTTTCGTAATTTTAAGCTTTCGTATATAACATAAATTATTAATATAAGTGAAAAGCACGCCAGACATTTGTTAATATTTCGCGCGTGAATTTTGCAGAATTTTATAAATATTAACGAGTTTACATATTAAATTCGTAAATATTATTATTTAAAATAATGCTAATCAACTAAAGAGAATTTTTGAATAAATAAAACTAAAGGATATAATGTCAATAAAAGCATAATTTTTATATAGCTTTTCGGGAAAATTTTTTTTTTTTTTTTTTTAGCAAATGCTTAAAGCCAAGCAGCGCGATTATTCCAAATTCAGTTAATTTATTTATAGGCAATCAAAAAAAAAAACCAAAAAGATGCCAATTTGTACGCGGAATGGTTTTTATAATGCTCCATCAAAAAATAAAAATGATATGTTTCAAGATAATGAAGAAGTCTTCTTCTGTGAGGTTACTAAAGAAATCTTCAGAGATTACGAGTAAGTTTTTATACGGCGCATATAATAATATTTGTCTGCGTCTAAGCGTTTGCATGCAAATTTTATAATTTTTTTTTTTTGAATTTCTATAGAGATTATTTTCGTCATGTTATGGCCATAAATTCAACAGTTTGGCAGTGTGAAGCTACGGGCAAAGAGAATCTTACTTATGCGGAGGCTTTGAAATGTGAACGTAAAGCACGTAAGAAAATGGAAATGTTTAAAGATTCTCTTCGGCCACCAACTATGCTTGTCATAGATAATGCTAAACAATCTTCATTAAAGCTTCTCAGTGCTTTAACTTTTCGCTTTTTGCGAAGACGTTTCTTTATCAATGAAGAAGTACAATTAACCCAAAAATCTTCCATTCATTATACAGTAATTGAAATACTTACGGCGAATGGTGATAAAGCTTCGTCTAATGAAGTTTATGAAAATACGGAAAATCTTCAATATAAATTACGTAGCTTGGGAAAAAAACCATCTGATATTGTTACACCATATGATAAAGTACGTCGTCAACGTTTTGAATTCACATTAGAAAATTTACAAATGTTCATTAAAAATAATGTTATAAGAGTTGATGGTATACTTCGGCCGGATCCGAATTCTTATAAAAAATATGTAACAGATCGCCAGATAACATTTCAAAGTATATTCATTGGAAAAATGCCATTCTTTATACCGGCTAAAGCACGTAAACCGAATGAGATTAATGATGTAAAAAAACAACAAACTCTTAATAAATATTTAATAAAAAATGGAGAAACAAATGAAAATGAAAATAATAATAAAGCGAAATCTTTGAAAGAAGAAATGGAGCGTGTACGACGTGAAAAGCAGCAACAATTATTAGAACAAGAACGTTTAAGAGCCGAAAAGAGAGCAAAACTATTGGAAAGAATCGAAAATGAATGTACGGCATTACTTACGAAAACGGATGATTTAGAACGTACAGATCAACGTCGTTTGCCTAATTATACGCCCGTCCAAACATATATTCCTAGTAAATTTATTAGTGATGCATTCATGTTGCGTGAATTCATGCATACATATGTCGGCCTATTATCAGGTATAGAAGTATTTCGCGGTAATTTAAGTTTTTGCGAAATGACGCGGGCTTTAACAACGCGCGAGATAGCTGGTCCACTTTCAGATATTTTCTTAATTTTTCTGGGAACGATTTTTGATCTACAGCGGGAAGAAGAAGAAGAATGTGCAGTTGATTATTCTAGCGTCCAACAAATGCAAGAGCCTCAACGTACAATGGCTTCGGCGGCAAAAGCTCATCATTATGCTAAACGGCATTTTGCTTTCAAATTGAATGAATTGCCACTGGATGCATTAACGTTAAGTGAGGTGCTGCGTCTACATTTTCTCTCTTCGGGAGCTATAGTTAAAAATAAAAGAGCTGAAAAATGGCGAATTATGTATCGTAATGGTTATTGCTCTTCAGAGGATCCTGGACTTGCATTACGTATGAAGCATCCTCATATATTGAAAGCTCTTAAGTTATATACCATCTATCAATTGCCCATTCGAGATGTTTTACGGATTTTACGTTGTTTAATGGATCAAATTCTCACTTATTCGGGCCCCATTAATATAATTGAAGAACGTATGGAACAAACAATAAGTGCACGTCAGGAGTTAAGGAATTTACAAATATTGGAAAATCAACGTTTGACTAAGGTTCAGGCTATGAAAAAGACCATGACAAATGAATGTTATCAACAATTATTGGAAGATGACAACAAAAATGATGAAGAAAAACGTAAAGTTTTACAAGAGAAACTTGATAAGAAGGTAACTGAATTATTAACTCAATCTGATCGTCAGCATAAAAAGTATGAGCAACAAGTTGCTAAACTAAATGAGTTAATTTTTAATCATCTAATTTATCTGGGTATGGATCGAGCTTATCGAAAATATTATGTTTTGGAGTCGATGCCTGGAATTTTCATAGAGCATGCCGGTGATTGTATGGATAATTGCTTGTCGAATCCACCTAAAAATCAACCATTGCATCCTGAACTAACCGCACATAATAGTAATTTACCTAAAACTCGCCAAGGTTTGAGAGCCTATTTATTAAGAATGTATAACGAGGAGGAAAAAAAAGCAAATACTGCCGTAACAATTGATAATAAAATTAAAAATAATACAACATTAGATGTTGCCCAAGAAAATAAAGAAAATGAACTGAACGGTCAAGTCAATGGTTTAGTAAATAGTCATCAGGATAATATAAATAAAGGTGATGCGAACAATGTACCATTGCCATCATCACCTACACAATATCAACTTTTCATGTGTACAGGAGACTCACGTAATTGTATTGTCCATAATGAATTAGATATAAATCGGCAACATTGGTCATATTTATATAAAAGTGAAGACTTGGAAGCTTTACTTGATTCCCTTAATCCATTGGGATCACGGGAATCGGAATTACGTGAACAACTGGCAACATTTAAAAGTTTACTTTTAGAACATATGAAACAATGTCCAAATGATTTCTTAAGTATCGAACCTAAACAAATTAATCGTTTTAAGAATATTATGATGACTGAGACGAATCGTAAATATAATAAACCAAATTTTAGTTATCCCGTTCATAACAGTGATCTTAACGAAGTCATGTACAGTGCACTTGTTGAACGTATATTACAATTTGAAAGTGAAATTTATACCGGTGATCTCGGCAGACTGAAAGTAAAAGATATGGAAAAATGGCGAACAGATTTAATTAATGGCCAATATGATGCCCAAGCAAAATTACAATGGGGTCCACCGAAATATGGTGGTCATTTGCCAGTTAATGGAATTGAAAGTGACGGCAAATTGGAAAATGGTGACAAAGAAGAAGACTCCGAAAATGAAATTGACGACGAAGGACAAGATGATGGTGTTGTAAAATATGCTGGTAAAGCGTATCACGATCCAGGTGAAACATTGGGTGATACTCAAGAAATTGAATCTGAGGATAGTGCTGACGATGAGATATCTCTTCATGATTCAGAAACGATGCGTTCACAAGTTAAGCAATTAGCTTCAGCGTTATTACAAGTCGAGCAGGCTATTGAGAGGCGATTCTTAAAAGAACCTTTTGGTGCACCTATTTTAAAGGATAAAGAATTACAAGAACGTAAACAACAAGCAGCAAACAATCGTTTACGTCAATGGGAGATATCATTGATGGAGAGTAGCAGTTTCTCACAAGTATAGCTATATAAATGTAGAATCCGCTTAATATCAAAATTTTAAATCTCTTTCATAATTAGATTTCTCTTCATTTAACGGTTTTAAATGATTGCATTATTTGGGCGAGATCTACTAATAAATCAAATTGCATGGTTTGTAGGCGGGGAAGTGATCCAGAAAAAATGTTACTCTGTGATGAATGTAACGGTGGTACTCATATGTTTTGCATGAAACCAAAAATGAAAACAGTGCCAGAAGGTAATTGGTATTGTAAACGTTGCGTTACTCGTTTGGGACTTGAAGATGAAAATGATAAAAAGCAACAAAAGCCAGATAAACGACAAAAACGTACCTTTTTGGTAGATGATGTTAGCGATGCTTCGTCTACTACATCTGAATTGAAAATTACAAAAAAAGTTCCCGGTAGCGGTAGTAGTAATGCTAGTGGGAGCGGTACGCGACGTAATAAACATTTGCGATCGCAAGATATTGAATCAATTCTTCTTAATCGAATAGAAGAGGATGAAGAGGAGGAGGAGGGGGAGGGGGAAGAAGAAGAAATGGAAGACGATCAGATATCTGACGAAGTGAAAGTAGTAGGTCTAATGGAAGAAGAAGAAGAAGCTACTGAGATCGATGACATTCAAGAAGGGAAACGAAATGTGATATCCGATGAAAGTTCAAATATAGATGAGTAAGGATCACAAAAACAATAGCAATAATAAACTCTAAAATATGTTTTTCATTCGATTGTTGTTTGCTTTTTCATTCAATTTCAGAGATGAAAGCGTTTGCAACGTTTGTTCTTATGATGGTAGTGATTTGTCATGTTCACAATGTAAAAATTCATATCATTTAGAATGTATTAACTTAAAACGTCAACCTCGTTACAATTTTATTTGCAATAAATGCAAGCCCAATACAGATGGATCGCGTAAAAGGAAAATTAAAGGTTTACGATTATTTAGAATCGATAATAAATCAAATTAATTTTATTTATTTATTTATTTATGTGAAATTATCATTTTAGATTCTTCATCTGAAAGTGAAAATGATGAATATGATGAAGATGATGCGCCGCTTAGTAAACGTAAACGTTCGGAGAGACGACGTTCTACACAAATTACTGCGACGACATCGATCGTTCAAGAGAGTGGAAAAAGTAATCGACGTTCATTTCGTCGAACTGGTGAAAATTTACCTTTGAATAGTCCGGCCTTATATGAAGTTTTAGAAAAAGTTATGAAAGATGAAAATGCTTGGCCATTTTTAAGACCGGTATCACAGGCCGAAGTACCAGATTATTATGATATTATTAAGAACCCAATGGATTTCGCTAAAGTGAAATCTAAATTAAATATGGGCTCATATCAAATAAATGAAGAAGTCTTAAAAGATATTGAACTCATATTTAATAACTGTGATGAGTACAACGTGAAAGGCAATGAAATCTATCAGTAAGTAGTATAATACAAGGCAGGAAAAATAGGAAATATCAAAAACTTATTTATGTGATATATCACTTTTGTTTTTTTCTTATAGGGCTGGTGCCGCTTTAGAGAGACATGTAATAAAGCTTTGCTCACAGCTGAATTTGCCTTTCAAACCAAGTGATATGAATTCAGATGATTAGATTTGTAATTATCGGTGGTCAACACAACCAATACATTATTATCAACTGTTATTAATTATTCATATTCTTTTTTTTGTCCTTATTTGGAGTCTTAGTTTTCTCACTAATATAATATATCTGTGGATGTCATTCTCATTTGTCTCTTTACATAAAACTGATCTTAACTTAAAACAAATTAATTAATTAAAATTTATTATTATAAGTGAAAATCTCTCTCTCTCTCTCTCTCTCTCTCTCTCTTCATAAAATAACAGAGTTTTTTTTTCAACTTTTAAATATTCGAAGTTTTTTTTTTTTTTTTAATGCAAAAAAAAATAGTTTAAATTATCTGTATTAACGATATGTAGTAGTCATGTAGTCATGTCATTCATTCTGTTTGTTGAACACTTTCTTTATTTATACATTTACTATTTCAACCCTTTTTGCGTGTAGGTTTAGTTTTTTTTTTCAAAACCCCCATTATTTACAATAACTACATGTTAAGCTTAGACATTTAAATAATGTTAAACTGAATTATATTATCTAAACAAGTCTCTTCATAAATATATATAAATATTTCTTTTTCATGGTATAAAAAAAAAAAAAAAAAAAAAAAAATTTAAATAAAGTTATGTTTTGATGAGTATTTATATTATTTGAGAAAATCAATTGAAATTTTTATGAAACTAATTCGTGGCTGGGACACGCATGAAAGAAAACTTGAAATACAATGACGAACTAACGATTTAGCTTTAGGGGGTCAATTGCAAAATATTCCATTATTAAAACTATGCAAGAATATCTAATCGCGAAAGCGGAATTTTATTTAAAATTGATTGTATTCCAGGCTTTTTTATTACCCAAACAAAAACATTTCACAAATTTCCCCTCCCCAAAAAAAAAGAAAAAAACATTTAACGCGAGATTTTGAACAGATTGAAAAAATTTTTCTATAACATTACTACTTCCAACTATTCATTTCAATCATTTAGAACAAAACGGTGTAGAAAAATTATTTATGTATTCAACGATAAGTTACTTTTAAAAGTATTATAAAATCAACCCCGAATCTATTAATATTTAATAAGTCGACATGAGGCACTTAATTAAGAAATTGTCTAATATTTTTTTTTTATCTCTTACCTGACTTGATTGATGGGTATTGCAAAACGAATATTATCGTGTACTATATATAATATTGAAGTCATTGGACAGTGGTGGACAGGTGCAGTACCAATAGGCAAATATTATCATGTACTATATAATATTGAAGTCAATGGACAGTAAACATGTGCAGTACCAATAGGCGCATAACTGAAATTAAAATATGTGGAGTTAACATATTTCGATCAATGGCTTATGGAGCTTTAAAATTATTTTATAATCAAGAAACATATTTTAAAATATTTTTACATAAATTTCGAATCCATGTCGTTCAAACAATACGTGTTTCAAAAATACATAATGAAAATTTAATTTAATTAAAAATTAAACATACCTGCGTACTAAGTTCAACTTTACTATTTCTTTCCAAAAGATACGGGACGTATTGAAGTTAAAAATTCTTTAACTGGAGGAAAATTTTTTTTTTAATTTTGAATTTTAAAACATGTTTTCTTCTCTGTAGTCTCCATATGCCGAATTTCTAGGTCGAACATAAACTTTCTTCTAATCTTAAAAGAATTGAATGCCTCTGCAAGCAATGGGCGATCATTACGTTCTTCAGAAACTATTGTATTGTACTGCCTAAAGATATATATAAAAAAAAAAAAAGTCTTATTGTAGAGGCACTTTGTTGTTTATATTGCGGTCTAGCAAGAATCATAAATCGCGTTTACTGCTGAACGATCCGACAGACAAAAGGCGTTCAAGAAGTCAACTAGAATGCATTATTCTTTGAAATTTATCGAATAGATTTTTAAATTTGCTATTTAATATGCTAAGAGCTATAAAAATGAGAGTTGTAACATAAAAAAAAAAAAAAAGTCAATATTTATGGAGGGAAATAATAAAAATTACGTACTATGTTATAAACCGCTGTAATCAACTGTGAGAAGCAACCACTCAAACTTTATGTTCGATAAAAAATTGTAGTGAAATTGAGAAAATACATCACTGATATGGAAGTCCCTTGTGTTGATAATAAAAAGTATTAAACTACAAATAAAAATATATTAAAATTAAATTATTCGGAGTAACGTTTTCTAGAAACTTTGGTTTGAATTAATATCCAAATATATAATAGGATTTAGATATGTTTCAATATCAGGCCAAAATTTCAACTTCTATTTTTTTTTTTTTTTTTTTTTTTGAAATTAACTGACTGGCGACAGAGGAGCTAAGCTGATATTATCTCTTCTTATTTAATCCCCAAAAAGTTAATTTTTTTAATTAATCTAAGAATTTATTTCTTTAGATTCTAAATAGATTTATAATAATAAACAATGCCTCAGTTGAATTCCAAAAAAAAAGAAAAATTGGCCTTTAGCTAATTTCTTTCTATATATATATATGTAACAAATGACTTACCGTTACTACAAACGCTACTTTGCCTTTATCTAATTGAGTAGTAAGTAACTCATACGCAATAATCAACTTTGTCTTTGCATTTCTCATCTGTTTTGTTTTTTCAACTTTGCTCTCTTATAGTACTTTTTTTTTCTTCTCTTCTACGATTGCAATAAAATATATAAAAATGTTTTTGGTACGAAAAATTCTCTTTTTGTTTTAATCACAGTTAGGGGGAGAAGGAAGAAATTTTTTTCAAAAAATGCATTTTATTTTTATTTTATTAAATCTCTGTTTCTCACACAGCTTCATTTTTGTTTTTTTGTTTTTTCATTTTTTGTTTGTTTATCTGCTTAATATGCATGTTAGAGCATGGATTTCAATGTGTTTGAGTAGCTGCTCAGAATTCTGAAAATGAGTAAAATTCACGATAAATGTGTGAATTTTTTTTTTTTTTTCAAATATTTTTTTTATTATAACTTTTTTTTAGTCTTTTAAGTGTGTGTTTGTTTGTGTGTATGTAATACGTTTTATCGCTTTTATATTCATTTTAATCGCTTTCAGAATCATCACCGGCGAACTGTTTGGCATAATTGCGTCTTATACGTGACACTTTTTGCTGAAACACGTTAACTCTGGTAGTGTTTTGGCCATTACTGTTGCCATTATTATTATTATTATTATTGTTACTACGATTAACTACTACACCTTCATCATCGTAATGAGTCCCCGATTTATCATTACTATCGAAATCATTTACTTGCAGGCAAGGCGATAAACGTGTAGATGCTCTAGAAGTAGAGGCCATTGTATCGTTATGATAATTATTTAGAAATAATCCACCTGTAATGGGTGTATTTGAATTATTCAAACTTATACCACTATCCGGTGTGAATAATGTATTAATCGGCAAGCTATTGGTTGTGCCATTTGTAGTTGTAAGTCCACGATTGTTATTTAAACCGGTTCGCGGTGGTGTCTGTTGGCCATTGTATTGTGAACTGTGATCATTCACAAATATATCATTATTGTTTTGCTCATTATTATTCTCTTCCAAGGCGACTTCATAATTATCATTTTCATCGCTATTAGCTCCATTCTCGTAATGTTGTCGCTTGTTAATATAATCCGCTATGGATAACTGACGACGTTTACCGGGTTTTGTTAATGTTTTTATCGATGAGGTTGTGGGATTAGATGAATCTTTTTCACGTTTATTACAGTTGTTGCTGTTATTGTTGCTGCTGTTGTTGTTGTTGTTGCTATTATTGTTGTTGCTGTTATTGTTGTTGTTGTTGTTACTAGCTGTGTCACTAGATGTTGAGGACGCTTGTTCTGTTGTATGATTATAAAAATCACTTGGATAACTGCTATTCGAAAGTCTTGAATTGGAAGAATAATTATCCGGAAATTCATTTGCATTTGCGTTGGTTCGTCGTCTTTTTTTCGGAATTCTGTTGCCACAGCTATTCGCTGTTCTTTCAGTGGTCTCATAATGACGACTATGGTTACTGTTGTTGTTGCTGTTGCTGTTGCTATTGTTATTACTACTACTGTTATGTGACTGTTGAATGTGTTGATCACTATGTGGTGTTGTAGGATTTATTTGTTGAGGTAGCATCGTTGTTGTTGTTGTTGTTGTTGTTGTTGTTATTATTGTTGTTGTATTGATATTTAAGTGATGTGTTGAATCGATATTTAATGCTGCTGAATGTTTTGGACCCTGATAGGTTCTCAAAGATCGATGTGCCGCAGTTGATGTTGTAACATTTGAAGAGCCACGTTGTAAACCATTCAATTTTTTTGTGGGATGCGGCAAACGATCGCTTCTTGATTCACTTGTGGAAGCTGTTGTTTCATCATCATCATCATCCTCATCCGATTCGAATATAAGCTGCTGCTGACGACGTAAGCGTAAAATATCATCTGGGAGGAAAAGGTATGAGTACAATTAATTTTTATTTTTTTTTTTTTTTTTAATTATTACAAGAGCCTTCACAGTCGTGAAAATGAAATGTATGACTTCCGAAATTTTTATTCCTATTATTTCCATAAATAATAATTATATTCTGAAGAAAGAAATATCGTTTATAAATCGTCTTTCTTCTCTTGGGCGAACTAAGCGCCCATGAATATTGAATAGCTACTATTGTGAACATTAAAATGAAATATAAATAAGTTCTCGCGCGTTATAATCAGGTAATGCCGAAATATTACTTAGCCTATCCTAATCTAAAATTCTTCATCTACTTTTCGTCTTAAAAATTATACCGTATTCTCAGAATTTACACCTCATTGCTAAATAGTAGGTTATTTATAATGAAATCCCATTTTGGGGAATAGTACGAAAAATACATCTACACGCTCGTAGTCCAAATTTCTCACTTTTTGGTGCTTCAAAAAATAATCCTACATTTTATCTAAATTTTCTACTTTCATTTAGTATACCTGGATATAACTTTTTCATTCAGTTTTCTCGAAAAATATTAAAAAATGAAAATTTTTTTTCAGACAATGGCTTCTTCCTTGTATGGGGACCACTTTTAAGGATAGTACGTTGCAATCAATTTGCAACAGTATTAGTTTTTGAATCAAAACATGTGCGAGAGTGCAGTAAATTTTATAAAAATATTTTAAAAATTGTTTTCCAATATACGGGGACAATCATCCGATTAGATTTTATTATTAGTCAGAACTTAGTAGACGGAACAAAATACGGCCTTTTATACCAAGAGTGAATTTCCTTAACCATAAGACTAAACAAGTACGAAAATTATATTCGGCTGTGCCGTATCTTTTATATCCACCACCTTTATCTCAAAAAAAGAAGGGACCAAAACTACATTTTAATAGATGGGCGCAGCAGATTTTTCTATTTTTATGGAATATCAGCAAACTATGGTATTGCCATGGAAGACAATCAGAAAGCAAACATGCTTTAAGCTTATGCTGTAGGCGTGGCCTGTGATCGATTTGGTCCATTGTCAATAGCAAAACTAAATTTTAATAGCTGGGCGTGGCAGATTTTTTTTTTATTTTTATGGAATATCAGCAAACCATGATATTGCCATGGAAAACAGTCAGAAAACAAAAATGTTCTCAGCTTACGCTGTAGGCGTGGCCTGTAATCGATTTGGCCCATTTTCAATAGCAACAGATGTGAAAGAACTGCCAATATTTCTGCCAAAGTTGAAGCCGAAATTTTTATATAATTCCATCTAATATGGTTTATGGGTAATCTGCAAATATCCAATTTTTTTTTGTTTCCCGAAGCAGAGGTGTTCTTTCAATCTATGTTGTACTTTGGGCGTGCCCTTCGACCGATTAGCCTTCATTTTCAATACGAAACTGCGTGCAAGAACCTCCAATGTTTCTGCCGAATTCGAAGCTGATATCTTCATTTTTGCGGACTGGAGAATTCCAGACTGACAGATGGACAGATGACTTAAAGCGTTTCTAAATTTGATGCTGTGATCAAGAACATATATATATATACTATACTCCGAAGTTTCCTTCTGGTCACTACAAATAAAATGACAAAATGAAATATTTACCCCCCTCACCTTGGGTGGTGAGTATAAAAACCTAAGAAATATACGATACATACGAAATATCGAATATTTTTTTTGTGTTACATTTGATTTGCCTCGCTTTCTGATTTGCCAATTTCTTAGATAATAGCAACTCAAAAAGGTTTCACACATAAACAAAAATTAATTAATAAAAAAATAATACAAAAATTTATAAATCAAAAAAATGTCATTAAATATTTCCATTATGACAGACAACACATTTGACATTACAACACAACGCGAATGATAATAGAATAGAATTCATGTCAAAAATGTCAATTCTTGTAAAGCCGTTAGATTAGGTGTGCATAAAAGGATTTTTTTTTCTTTTGGGTTCAGCAATACAATATGATATGATATAAGGAAAACATTCCACCCACCACTCACTGCCGTCAAACAAATCTATATAAACGATGTCATAATTTTGATGTCATCCACCTGGATATGACAACAAAAAACAAGTTAACTTTAATATAGAAAACGCTATATAGAATTCATTGCTATCGAAACAACAGTATTTGCATTAAATTTGAAAAACAAAAAAAAAAAAAAAAAAAAAGAAAATCGCTACACTCTTACATATATATATACATAATAATAATGATAAAAAAAATTAGTTTAATCAGTGTTTGCTTAATAATATTATTATGGAATGGAGTAGTGGCACAAAAAAATATCTATTCAACTATCGATGTTGGAAATTTTAATCGACCATCATTTGATTTTATAGAAAAGAGTTTAAGACAAGAGTTATATGGAATATCAAGTTTAAGACTTACATTAAATATGAATTGTTATAAAGAAATTGAGAAAAATTCCTACTTTCAATGGTTTCTTTATAAGGCCAAAATACCAATTATAATCAATACATTTTCATTAACAATGATGAATGGAATAATTTCTCATTCTCCTCCTCATCATCAACATCATATCGTTGTGACAGAAGTCTCGAATGTATCAAAAATAGTTCATCAATTAGCTCGATTGACTCGATTGGCAAGTAGTGGTGGTGATGGTGGTGGGGATGGTGATGGCGGTGGTGATGGTGGCAGTGGTGGTGGTGGTGGTGGTGGTGGTGGTGGTGATGGTGGTGGGGATGATGGTGGTGGTGGTGGTGGTGGTGTTGGTGGTGATATTTACTTTTTTTTCATACTCTATGAGAGAAATTTGAATTTTACAAAATTACTCGAGATTCAACAAATGATGTGGATTTAGTATAAAGTATTTAAAAATATTCTACTCACAGTCAATGGAATCTTTATTTATGATCCATTCGCTTTGAATTCGGATAAAAGTTATGGAAAAATTGTTCTTTATACTGGCGAACAAACTATAGATTATACAGTGTTTCGCAATATGCATCAATATCCCTTAAGAGTACAAATATTTAAGTCTGCCTTTGCGCGACCACAAATAGATGAGTTTACGAAAAAGATTCGTTATATTTATGGAGTTGATGGTCGTATAGCTGATTTATTGCAAAAATATATGAATTTTACCATGGAACTACAAGAGCCAAATCCCTATTATTTTGGGTAAGTAGAGACAGACAAACAGACAGACAGACAGACAAACCGACAGACAGACAAACAGACAGACAAGCCGACAGACAGACAGACAGACAGACAAACAAACAGACAGACAGACGGATAAACAAACAGACAGACAGACAGACAGGCAGACAGACAGGTAGACAGACAGGTAGACAGACAAACAAACAGACAGACAGACGGACAAACAAACAAACAGACAGACAGACAGACACTTATACTCCAAGTTAAGAGGGATGTTATGGTCTGAAAATTTTTCTTAATTAAAAAATTGTTTTTTCTTTTTTTTTTTTTTTTCAGAGAAAAACTCGCTAATGGTTCCTATAATGGTGTAATTGGTTCGATCATTAGAAACGAATTGGATATCTGTTTAACAGCTTTTTTCGTTAAGGATTATATGGTTAATGAAATGGAATTTTCCGTTTCAGTTTATCAAGATAAATTATGTATATGTACACCGAAAGCGAAACGTATACCGGATTCCATTTTACCGATTCTATCGATAGGTTACGATTTATGGTTAGCATTTATAATAACCGGTTTTCTTTCTTCAATTATTTGGATTTTAATACGTTTAGTAAATTTAAAAATGAAAATACCATTAACGAAAAATGCTGATAAAAAAAAGGATTTTCTAGAAAAGAAAAATATTTGGCAACAATCCGGACGTATATTCAATGATACTTGGGTAGCATTAGTACGTGCCGATATTGTTCATTATCCACCACCATATGCAAATGAATGTATATTTATTGTATCGTTATGCTTAATAAGTATGGTATTTGGTGCTGTTTTCGAATCAAGTTTAGCGACTGCTTATATTCGTCATTTATATTACAAAGATATTTATACTTTAAAGGATTTGGATAAAAGTGGTCTATTAATTATGTATAAATACAGTTCAATGGTTGATGATTTATTTGATGATGATGATGATGATGATGATGATGAGGAAACTTTACATTATTCGAATTTAAAAAAGAAATTAAAACGAGTCGATCTTAATTCACGAATGCTTCATGATGTTGCTTTCAATCGTAAAGCAGCGACTATATCACGTTATTCGAAATTAATGTTGCATTCATATCATTATATTGCAAATAAAAAAATTTGGATTGTACCGGAAATGCCTAAATCATATAGTTTATCTTATGTCTGGCCTAAAAATGCTCCTTGGCGTGAGAGAATCAATCAATTATTATTAAGATTTCAAGCAATGGGTTTATTTCGCAAATTCATCAGAGATATGCGAATTGATACAAATATTCATAATATGATAAGATATAAAAATGAACAACAAGAAGAAGAAGAAGAAGAAGAAGAACAAGAAAATTGGAAAGGATTAACTATAACGGATGTGCAATTAGCATTTTATGTGATATTATTTGGATCTATGATGGCTGGTTTAATGTTAATTATCGAACAATTTTGTTATAATCTTACCTCTTAAACTAGTGGTTATGCCAGTACTTGTGCTAGGTACTACAGCTTGCGTATTATTGGTTAATGGTCGTAACGTGTTGTTGTTGGTGGTGGTGGTGGTGGTAGTAGCAGAATTTTCTTCTGATGACACGGTAGAATCTGGAAAAAGCTCACTTTTTATTTACACGCTTGCACGTATTTGCTTGTACAGATGATTTTTTGGCAGCTATCACTTACCGATATACTTTTGGACTTTACTTTTTCTCTTTTGGTTTTTCTTTTTATGAGACGAGGAAGCACTACTAATGGTTGCAGCCGCAGCTGATGTTGTTGGTTTATCGCTATTTTTCAAGCGTAACAAACTATGACCACGTTGCAATCTACGCGATTGATTTGTCGTATTATAACGATTATGAGATAATGTTCCTCCTCCTCCCTCTAGAGCTAAGAGTCTTAAGGTTCGACTGCTTTTTGGTATTAAGTAACCGATGCGTTTTTTATGCTGTTGCTTTGGTTGTCGTATCTTAAATATGTGTTTCATATTTTCAAAATGACTACGTTTGATACGTTGAACTCGACGACGTGTGATTAATCGACGCCTTATAATTCGTTTACTATTTGAATTACCACGTATTGGAGTCGGTGTCGCTGCTGCTGCTGCTGCTGCTGCTGCTGTTCCTCCTGTTGCTAAAACTGTTTTGATTTGATTGTTATCGTTATTACCATCATCGCCATCGCTATCAGTACTTGTACTACTACTATCGCTGCTGCTACTACTGGAACTGCTACTATCTAAACTTAAATTAGATGAGCTGCCTGATTCTGTTTCAATCGATGAATCCGTAGAAATATTAGATTCCAAACCATCGATTTCTTGACGTATTAGCGAATCAAAAAAGGCCAACATACGAGGATCTTCGTTCGTATTGCGGCTACTGTAGTCGTGTGATAAAGATGAAACCGTCATAACGTTTACAAAAAATGGTGAGAAAATTTCGCGAGGATTATCCGAACAAGTGGCCTCTTCCAGTAAACTACCCGACCAATTATGTTGTGAAAATGGACTCCAAATCTAATTTGATGTAATTTTTTTTTTTTTTTTTTTTTTTTTAGAAAATATAAATAAAATAAAATGTA
>KK351192.1:545326-556594 GCA_000671755.1 Glossina brevipalpis
TTCTTATCCGAATTTTTGAAAGTTCGGGAAATCTGATCATGATTGCATATAGCCCTATATAGGGGCTAATCGAAACCTATGAAGCCTAAGCAGAGTTTTTGAAGTACATGAATAGGAATGAAAATATTTCTATATCTGATATATATACCTTTTTGGTGGGAAGGAAGGAGGGAGGGGAGGCCGGAATGCTGAGCATAACTCCATATGTTCATAAACGGATTAAGGGAACAAGAACTGAGGAAAGAACGTTCCGCGTGTGGCCGTAGATTGATAGGTGAAACGCATTCCGCATACACCTCAGACCAATTGCGAAATGTGTTTAAAGTCTACGCTGACAATTCTATCTAATTGTTATGGTGATATGCTCTTCGCCTCTTCTCTACTTAATTATCTGGCAAATGTTTTTTGAAACGTTTCAAACATTTTAATAATCTCTCTCATATATAGATTCTTAATAATAAAATTATATTTAAAATCATTTACAAACTTACTCTGTTATATATAGCCTCCAGTAAGTAATGATTCAGATCCATCACAATAATCTGTCGTAACCATATTTAAATAAATTATTATTTTAGAATTGAATTCATTCTTGCTGCAATCGAATACCGTAGACGTAGAGCTTCCTTTCATTTAAATACGGAAGTTGAGATTAAAATATATAAATAAACTTTATCACCAAATTCAATGGATATAACATCTAGATTATCTAGTGTATAGATTAATTTTCGGTATTGAAGAAGACCTTTTTTTTATCTTTTTTTTTTTTTTGCTTTTAATTTTTCAATTTTCTTTCGAGAGTTGTCGGCGGGCAAGTAAGGAGGAGACGGTGGCAAAAATGCATTTTCAGCAGCAGCAGTTACTGATACGATAGAGTAGCTTTCACTTTGTTTTATTGCTAAGTTATTACTATCTGATTTCAGTTCTGGCTCAGATAGTAATGTTAATAAATTCAAGCAATTCAACGATTGCTTTGGTTTGATTCGAAAAAACAATACAACATTTTTATTGCTATCATAGGTTATTTCAAAATCGATAGCATTTTTAATTGCAACGCTTTAAACCACCTATAGCTTTATTATCCTTAACATGAGTGGTGTGGGGTAAGTTGGGTAATAGCATAAAATTTGCTAAAAAAAAAAACATCGAACAGGTAAAGAACGTATCAGAAGTGAAGGTTTGCGTAATAAACTACCAGCCACGATCAATGTTAAACACTTCAAAACGATCATCATTAAAACTATTCAAAACCTAGAAAACAAATATTAAGAAACGAATTATAATCTTATTTCTTGTCATATATCATCACATTCATCATATTACTTACCTCTCCGCGGTAACAAGGATTTTCTTTTGTATTATAATTATTATTATTATTATTATTATTATTATTATTAGTAGTAGTAGTAGTAGTAGTATTTAAAACGAATACAACTTCACCTATCTGGATTGATTCATTTGTTCCAAATGGTAAACATTTTTGCATTTCTCCATTAAAAATATCATCGTATTCTATTGTATCAATAGCGGCTATGAATACCTGTTTGCAACTAATTAAATGATTAATAAATACAGTTCAACCTTCTTCGATACTTTCATGTCAACATTTCAAATTTAATTCGCTAAGTAGACCACTAAACACTAAACACTAAACTAAACTACTATTAAATCACCGATTTTTTGTTTTTTTTTATCGTATAGACCATAAATCAATTTATTACCGTTCTCAACATTCTTACCGTTTGGAAGTTGTTTTAGTGTAAGCTTCTATTTATCATTAAATACTGTCTCGTTTAACGTAAAATCGCTGAAACTGAAAATCGCAATAACTCTACGTGGCGAAGTATCTGATATTCGTTTAATTATCGGCGATAAAATTATAAAACCTTCATTCAAAATATAGACAAGAAATTCATGTTTTTTTTTTTTTTTTTTTTCATAGAAACCCAAAAGTCGAGCTCTACGCTCTATGCCTAACGCGGTTAAGGTTAAGCAACGAAAATTTCTTCTTCTAGCCTAAAATACTACCACCATAAAATCATATTCATCAACAAATTTTTACTTGAGCTGAATTTAAAAAAACTATATATTTAGATCTTTGCTGAATTTATCAGATGATACGCCACCAATAAAGCATAATAATGCATGATGACCACCATCAGGAAAACATTTAATCCAAACGTAAATCAGTTTCTTTGTCTAAAATTTCGTAATGCTTTTTTTAGCGGTAACGTATGCTTTTTACGTTCAACCGTATAAATTCCATTTTGTGTATATTCTTCATCAATTATACGTATAATTATAATTGTTCAAATTTCTAATGGATTATGTTGTTCATCATCATCATTTGATAAATTTATGCGTATAGAAAAAGTATTCGTATCCATTATTATGGGTATGGATGGACGGTATCGCACAGATTTGATTATTATTATAAGGTAAACATAATTTATGGTCATAATCTATTAAGAGTACCACAAGTACCTTTTTAATATTTAGCAAAAATTTCGATAACTTTCGCTTTAAAAGGTACATTAACTAACATTACAATCACTAAAACATGCACCTGTATAGGCAGTAGCACATCTGTATAGGCAGTAGCAGGTGATTCTTTTCGATTTCTAATACGATTTAATTGATGCATAAATTTTATTAAAGCTTTCAGCATAATTAATGTCAGTGATCTAGATAATGCATTTATTATTTTCTTTTATTTGTTCCACGAATTGAACAAATGCATCAAAAAATTCTTTAGAACGTGAAAAGCATCCAAATATTTGCCAATTGATGTTTGGTTTTTTTTTGCATGTTATAACAGCATCATTATTATCGAATGATTTAGTTTCTTCAACATTAGTATGCTGCTCCTACTCTTTTAAAATTATTTTCGATTTGAACTCACATTCTGCTATAGTATCATCTTTCTTAGTATCATCTTTTACGATATTGCGAACTTTTTACTTTTTACAAATTTATTTTCACATTTTTCTGATAAAAAGATTAGAATCCTCATCTTTTAAATTATTTTTCGATATAGCAGTGACTTCCTGTTCTTCATAATTATCAAGTTTTTCGAAGTTCTCGTTTAAATGTTTAATTAAATCGATTAAGTTTTCAACTTTTAAAATTTTATCCAGTTTAATATCACATCCGGTCGCGACGAGTCCATCATCTTGATCTTTAATTATAAGCGGCTTGCATTTTTATCGTATAGAGTTGCCAAGATAACTGTTATATAAATGCAGAGAGTAGCCAGATGCTCTCGCGAATTATGAAAGAGAAACTTTACTGTAATAAGGGTATAAACACAAAGAGTTAAATAAATGCAGAAAGTAGATGCAGATGCTCTCGCGTGTTTTCAAAAAAGAATTTTCCTATAATAAGGCTATAAACACAATGAATGCCGCATATTTTGTTTGCTTTCATTTATTCTTTCAAGTATTTTTAAAAATGATCGCGTACAAAAGCATTTGCAACAAATATCTATCTATTATTAGCACATCTTAACATATCCGAATTAGATGAAAAAAAATTTAAAAAAAAAAATATATTATATTTTCAAACATATATATATATATATATATACTTCATGTATTTATATATAATATATTCGGTATATTTTTTTATAATGTAAATTTAGAAAATTCTTTAATATTTTAGAGCTAAAGATACGTTTTAACTTCAATATCAAAGAATTCAAAGGTGTAGGAGGCTCTACTTTTCCATTTTGATTTAAATTTATTGAACAAACAAAATTTAAAAGCTTAAAAAAATTTTATTTAGTAAAGACTTCGAAATCATATAACTTCTAAAATCCGAAACAAAACAAAAGCGAACTTTATTTTGCTTTTGAAAACGAAAAAAGATCACTCACTTTATATTTTATTCTAAATGTGACCTTTTAATGGATTTGTCCCCTTTTCAATATTAATCTCCCCGAAAGAATTTTGCATGTCTCAGTGGAAAATTTAAAACTGATCTTTCCATTTTTGCGAGCAGGAGAATGTTTATCACAGATATTGGAGATATGGGAGAGTACGCGAGATAAGTGGGACGGACGGACGGACGTTCTTTCTGGATATTACGAACAAAATGAATACAACTCTCCCGTTGTTCTTCGTTAGTGAGCATATTTCTCCTCTACACGTTGGGTACCTCGAACCTCAAAGGTGGCAAACGAAAGTGTAGANTTCTTATTATTATTTAGTTATTTATTGTTTTTGGAAACGACCAGAGAGAGAGAAGGAGTTTAATTGTGCCCTTTTTCATATTTAAAACACACACACACACATATACAAATAGTGATGTGAATGTGTAAGAGAAAATAATTGTTGTTTTTATTGTTCTTTTAGCAGAAATCATCAAATCAAATCATATGATTTTTGTTATTGCCATCGCATTAACACATTAACTAATACTGCGCTACTACTAATACTACCACTACTAACTAATACTATTGCAATTAATATGTTTCCATATATCTCTTTTCCTTTTTCTCATTCATATCTTATTCATGTACATATGATCAACATTTTACGGTGACATATGATATGGGAAAGGCAGTAACAAAGAACAAGTAACTCGATGAGAGAGAGTGGTAGAACAAGTGCAGACAAAGCTCAATATAAAACAAGAAAAGAAAAAAAGAAAACAAAAACAAAAACAACAAAAACAGACAAGGAGAAATAATCAGTTGCGCGCCTTAGAGAAAAAGTAACAAAATCTTGGTAAAAGAACACTCATCGCAAAAGAGTGAGAATTTGTGGGCATTCCTTAGAAAAATCCGTTGTAGTTGATTTTGTTTGTGTTGGCTCGTCGTCGCATTGATGTTCAATCATGGTAAAGAGACACGATATTTTTACACAAGGAGGTCTTGCTAAATTCGTGCCAACAAACATTGATAACAATAATAACAACAAAAATAACAAGAAGAAAATTAACTAATAACAAGAAGAAGAATCTCTGCAAGTCATCAGCTGAGTTGAGCTAAAAAATCAAGACTGCTAAGGCTTATATATATATATACACATACATGTGTGTGTGTGTGTGTTTGTGTGTGTATGTAATCATGTATATACATAATTATTTACCCCGTTTCTGCTTTTCCATGTTTCTATAACAAACAATTTTATACATATTTAGATACACATATACCTCCAAACCTCATTATAAAGGCAATGCATACATATGTCTATACAGGATAGAAATCTATTTTATCATATACAATTGAAAATGGAAAAAATAAATAATCTTTATATATACATAAGTTACCTATCTAGTCTATATATTCATTGCTCGTACATATAAATATATGGAGACATATATG
The DNA here is from genome assembly GCA_000671755.1 of Glossina brevipalpis. NCBI lineage: Eukaryota > Metazoa > Arthropoda > Insecta > Diptera > Glossinidae > Glossina > Glossina brevipalpis. The sequence continues at coordinate 550,653 of KK351192.1, forward strand.
TACTTACTATATATATACACACTTGTATATGGATGTGTATACATCTACATATGGGTATATAGGTACATATATATGTAAGTAGGTGTATATATATCCATACAGCAGGTATATATACATACATACATATATACAGGGACATATATATATATATGCATTATATATATATATTTAATATAAATATATTCCTGTATATATATATATATATATATATATAGATACCTGCATTTAAACACGAAAGAGGACTCTTAATAAATTTTTGACTTTTATAGGCTTCCAGGTTACCTTAAATTGCTCTTTAAAAATCATCAATCGAAATATTTATGTAAATTAAAGCAGACTTAGTGCACACATCACAGCACAGCACAACAGCTAAATTTCATTGGAAATTTCTTTCTACCTTTCTTAAAACTTTAGTGCTATAATGTCTTTTAATGCTCCTAGTTATCTGTTTTGTTAACAGGTTTTTCTCAATTAAAGGAATTTTCTTTGATTTAATTCTTTATTTAAAAAAAAATGAAAGAAATAGCACATACNTGTTGAATAATAATCTTGTGGTACAATGGATGATTGTTGATGGCGTTACATACAGAGAGCATACAAAAATTACATTATAATGCACACAAACCAATTCTGTTTTTTTTTTTTCTCTCATTGTTTTAAAAAAAAGAGAAGAATTTTTTTTTTATACGTAAAAGCTAAAGTTTGGGGGGGTCATATTAAACTATAAATATAAATTCAACTAAAGAAAAAAAAAAAAGAAAAATAAAAAACAAAAACAAAAAAAGCACAAATTCAATTACATGAATATATATATATATAAAATTAATTATCTAATTATCAAAAATAAATAATAATCCAGCAGCATTCGCTGTAAACATGGAATCGGATTTGTAAAAATATGAGGACCACGGAATTTTTGAAGGATTTTAAGGTGAAAGGATATGTGTATTGTACTGTATATGATAAAATAAATCAAATGTAAAAAATAAAATGAATTTTTTTTTTTTTTTTTTTTTTTTTGTGAAATGCTTGGACTGCAATACAAAATAAGAATCAACAATTAATGCAAAAAAAAAAAGAAAAAAACGAAAAGAAAATAAAAATAAAATAAAAAAATAACTCAACAATATAATGACGACGAAAACGACGACAATAACGAGTACTCAAATAAAATACTTTTTATGTATGTTTGTGTATTGTGTTGTGTGTGGTGTAGTGTGGTGTAGTGTGGTGTGGTGATGAATGCAGACAATGCAGGCGGGATAAATAATCAATTGGTACGGGGTTACGGTGCTTGGTGGTTGGTGGATTTGGTAGCTCTTAGAGCATCACTAGACGTGAACGTGGTTTTTTTGAACGTTGCGTTGTACCACCACCAGTACCGTCACCATTACTGTTCCATGATTTCGACTTTGAACGAAAATGCCGATATTGTTTGCTATAAGATGGTTCCAACATGGGTCGATACGTATGCGGTTCACATAGTTCAGAATAATTTTCGAAAAACTCTTTATAACCGTTATGCAATAAATAAACTTCTGGATAATCAAGAGCTGGATACGAATTTGTATTGCGAGTGCGATCATGATTTCTTAAAAAACGTGACAATTTCGGACCACGTTCCGATGAAAATTCACAATGAAATATAATTATATTACGTTTATTAGCGTCGCCGGATTCTTTATTAGACTTCTTTTGACTTGGAAATTCTTCAATGATTTGTTCTTGCGTATACAAATTCTTTGCTCCACGTATATGACCGCCATCAAACTCGTACGGATAACGGCAATCTATGATTTTATAATTAGCAATTTTATCATCGTATTCCCCTCTTAATAAATGAGCTACAGTACTACAGGATATCGATTTGAGATCCCGATGACGACCTTCAACAAGCGGTAGGAGATACGGTTTACTGAAGTCACCAATTAAATCGGGTTCGTCTTTGTTATCGAAACGAGCTAAGGCGGACATAATTTCTGCATCATTCATGGATATACAGCGGCGTACACTAGCCGTAGCTGGTAACGGAACGTTAAGTTTACATGCGGGAATAATATTGGGAATAGGGGGGTTTGATAATGCGAAACCTTTGCTACTAGTAGTACATCCATTTAATGAGCCATCGAGATTTTCTTTTTCAGCGTTGCGTTGACGTTTTGGTTGTATGGGTGAACAGCTATTCGATGGCGGATCGGGACGTTTAAAACCGCAACTGTTATTGAGACGCGATGTGAATGGTGTATTGCTGTTGCTATTGTTGCTAATAACGCCGCTAATAGCTGTTGCCTCGGGAGTCTTTGGTTCATGATATGGTTGCACGTTTTCGTTCATGCTAAGGCAGCGACGTGCCGAAGGACGACGTGTCTCCAACGGTTTAGGTGGTGAATTCTTTATAATGCGCCCACTAATTAATGAATGCATATTGCATGGATAATTAAAGGATAATTGTGGTTGATCTAATGATTCCATTTCAAAAAACTCCTTATACTCATCATCCAACGATGAGTCTGTGGAGCCAGACGACAGACTTTGCAGTATACGAAATGCTTTGGCTGGTGGTGTTTTTGTACTGGCCGAGGTACTATCTGATTTTTGTGGTCGATCAGATTTCGATGCCGAAACATTAAAATTGCGTGCCTGTAAAGGTTTAGATCGCTCCACTACTTGAAAACGTTGTGGTGAATTTTCCGGCGGTAATAGACTCATTAAAGGCGGACTCGCATTAAAGACCCGTTCTTGAGTTGTCGTTTCGTCATCATCATCACCATCATCATCATAGAACGATAACTCATCTATAACCATATCGTGCATCGATGAATCCATATTAAGTCGGCGCACGGAGCCCGGTCGGGGTATTTGAAAACTGCAAAACATAAAATAAATAAATGAAATAAATTTTAATTTAAAATTTTGTATTAACATAGAAAAAAAAAAAAAAAAAGAATGAATTTAACAGAAATATATATTCAAAGAAGAAAATATCATCGTACATTAAAATGTAGATACTTGAAGAAAAATTATCCTTAACAATTATGAAACACTTTCGAAAAGCACTAAATTCCGCAATTACGTGCATCATGCTGACACGATAAAACTAAACTAAACTAAACTAAACTAAACTAAACGAAATGAAACTAAACTCTCTCAAACTAACTGTCTGACTTGAACTGGGCCGGTGTCACATTTGTCAGAATGAAGTAGTAGTAGCAGCTTAGTATTTGAATAATATATATTGGAAGAAGAGGGTTCATTCAACTCTCCTGTTTCTAGTAGATGTTGTTGTTCTTGTTGTTGCTGCTGTTTTTTTTTTTAACGCAGACAAAAAAAAAAAATAGTGATTGCATATATTCACTTTAAGGGTTGTTTGTTGCTTTAAATTAGGAGAGAGAGCATAACAAAATCGAACTGTGACTGACTATCCCCGAGAGCATAAGCATTGTAATGCATGCAGCAATGGCATAAAAACACCATGTGTGTGTTTAAAAAAATCTTTATATATATATATATATATATACGTAAACAGGATACCAAATTTAGAAATAAGGCGAAATATAAGGACGGACCGTCAGACAGATAGACAGTCAGACAGACAGACAGACAATGAGTCTCTTTGATGTTTTCACTGTACGGTAGACGCGTTACAATGAATATTTTTTTTTTTTTGTGTACCTATAAATATGTATACGACTGCTTGTACGTACGTATGTATATATGTATATTTGTTTGTACATGTTTATAAGTAATAATAAAGCGGGGGAAGCCCTTTTTACGTTACCTTACCTTACACACGCAAGCAGAGACGAACAACGTAAACGTTGTGCGCACGTTTGGCCAAGCGAAACAATAATAAATATGTAAACAAACATAACCCCTAGACACACACACACACACACACGCACGGAGATATAGACACGGACATACAATGCTTTGCGTTGGTGTTTGCGCTAAAGCTAAGCAATCAACCAACCATCCAACGAACCAACCAACAGTCAAATTAGCCATAAAAGAAATTCTTTTTTTATTTTTTTTCTTCTTCTTCTTCTTCTTCAGTTTTACTTTATGGAAGAGAAACAAAACAAAACAAAACGTATCGAAGCAAAACTTACGAAAAATTAAAGCACATCTGCTTTTTATTGTACGACACGGTTTAATGGTTGACTGGCACACGATTATTGGGTCAGGTCCAGAAAAACAACAATAACAACAACAGCAGCAGCAGCAGTAACAAACACAAAAACAACAACAACAACAACAACAACAACAACAACAACAACGACAATAACCTTAATAATGATGATAATAATAACACAACAACACAATACAACGCAATAATCATCAAAAAAATACTTGCAATAGTGCTAATAAAGCATCACTCACAACTACATTTATATATATATATGTATATGTATAAATACATGATATAAATTTTCATTTGTATGAGGGGGCATAAAGACACCGGTTCTTAATTTTATGAATGAAACCACTTTTTTTTTTTTTGCTATTTTATTTATGCTGCTCAACGATAAAGTTAACAAACGGGCTCCATACACAACACAAAACAACAAAACACCGCACACATTGCACGCATACAATCAACCAAAGACCCAAACTCAGTGGGGCAGAGCTTTGCTCAAAAAAACAAGTATATCGGAAAAGCTTTCATTTTGTTGTTGTTTTTGTGCATAAGAAAAAGAACTTTTGCTTTCATTTGAAGGCCGACTTTCGCAGCCGCTGATATACCCACACACACACCTACACACATGCATACTCCCAGCCACACGCGCCCAAACATACATACATATATATGACTTCATGCAATCACATATTATTGTTATTGTAGAGAGAGATTGTTAAATACAAAAATATCATATTTGCACACACGTATGAGAGAAGACACGAACATTCGTTCGTTATATCGTTCAAGTTCAGCAAAGAGAGTAAAACAGTAAAACGAGAAGAGAACATTTTTATGAAATGTTTGGCTAGCAACGAAACTTTTAATGCCCACATTAGTTGTTAGAATATTTTTGGACTTCATTAAAAAAGAAAAAAAAATTTATAAAAAAAAAACTTATAAAAGCAAAAATAGTACTAAATGCGAAAAAAGTTATGAAAAAAAAAAGTTATAAAAATAAAAAAGTTATGAAAAAAGTTATAAAAGCAAAAAAAGTTATGAAAAAAAAACTTATAAAAGCAAAAAAAAGTTATGAAAAAAAACTTATAAAAACAAAAAAGTTATGAAAAAAGTTATAAAAGCAAAAAAAAGTTATAAAAGCAAAAAAAAGTTAAAAGAGCAAAAAAACTTGGAAGAAAAAAATTTTTAAATTAAAAAACAAAAAAAAATTTAAAAAAAAAATATGCAGAAAAAAAGTTATAAAACCAAAAACAAAATTATAAAAAAAGGTCAAAAAGAAAAAGTTATAAAAGCAAAAAAGTTTTAAAAGAAAAAAAGTTAAAAAAGAAAAAAAAATTTTAAAAGAAAAAAGTTAGGAAAGAAACAAAAGTTTAAAAAAAATATACAAAAGAAAAAAGTTATTAAAGCAAAAAAAGGTTATAAAAGAAGAAAAAAGTTAAAAGAGAAAAAAGGTTTCAAAAAGAAAAAAAACTAACAAAATTATTACAGCAAAAAAAGTTATAAAGAAAAAAAATTTTAAAATCCAAAAAAGTTATGAAAGAGAAAAAAAAGCACACACACATTTAACCCCTAAAACTGTGTTTATATCTTTAATTTAAATTTTAATTGTATTGAAGACAAATTTTATGCAAAATCAGATATATTTTCCAGCTTGTCTGTCCTTCCCTTGCATTTTAATTGGAGCTAAAGCGAAAATTTATAAGGTCTTTGTGTAAACCGTGTTTTTTTTTTTTTTACATTTCACCTGATGACGACGACATGGTGTGACAGACACCCCAAAAAGAGGTTTTGAATTATAATTCAA
>KK351193.1:14768-31572 GCA_000671755.1 Glossina brevipalpis
ACCCAAATCGGACAATCCGAAGCATGTTAAATAAAGTCCTGAAGTTCATATAAGATTGGATGGATTTCTTTTTCCCCAAACTATGTATATATATATATATATTTATATTTTTATTTAATTTTTGTCTCGTTTCTGCTTTTCACCTGCTTTCGTTTTGAACAACAGTAGCGTTAGTAAATTTGCGACTTATTTTACATAGTTTATAATGTGGAACACATACATACATACATACATAGATACGAAATTACGGTATTTCCGGTTTAGTATATTACACAAACATGCATTTTTTTCTCACTTCAAAAAGGTTGCCATTATGTGTTGTAACTATTATTATTCTCTATGTTCTCTATATTCTCTGTGTTCTCTATATACTCTCTATGTTGTTGGTATATTTTCTATATTCTACATATCTCTCTAGTTAGAATACATATCCCGTTGTAAAATAGCCTCAGCAGTAAAATGCTATCGATAATCGATAAGCGATCACTTTTTTTTTAGTGATCTGTGTGAATATATTTATTCTGTTTATGTTGTAAAGTGAACCAATTATTTATTGGTTGTCATTGTAATTTTTTTTTAACAAATTTCAAAAGCATACAAAAAATATTAATTCATATTGTTTCTCTTTTTTCATTAGGCAGGAGCGGAATTTTTGTTTTTTTTTTTTTTTTTATGTTTACACGTGATAGGCGTCAAAAGTTTCGATGTAAACCCATTATAATCTTAATCTTGTTGTTGGGCTTTGTTTTTCCTTTGGAAATAGCAGAAACGTTCCACTTGACTTTATCAGAAGGTTAAAAAGCAATTTCATTTTATGCAACACATTTGCAATGCGAAAGTCAAAAAAAAAAATAAAAATATTTTTTCTGCTTTTATCTCTTTATTGCAGCTTTTTGCTCTTCTTCACGACCTCCTACTGCGCCTAATTTGAAATGTTTGTTTATCCTTATAGTTGAGCAGAATAGCATTAGTAGCCATAAATATTAAAATAAAAAAGCACACACACACACACATACACATACACACACACACACACAAACACCAATCTGTACACAATTTTGGTCTCTCTTTAAGGTTGGTTGGTTTCCCCGGATTTTCTGTCATAAGGATCTAAACTCTTTTTATTGTTGTAGCGGCGTTTGTTCATGCGTTTGAAATGCTTTGTATTTTTGGACATTCGTTACATATATAAACACTCTTTATGGATTTATGCATATGCCTGTATAGTTGATGTAAATCCCTAAGGTTAGAAAACAAAAAAAAAAAATAAAATTAAGTTTAAAATAAAGTTAAAAAAAAAACAAAATAGTAAAAAAAAAAATTATTCAAGAATTTTCGTTCGTTGTTCTTATTATTGCTGAATGAATTAAAATTCAATTATAACTAACTATGACATGCATTTTCAGGATATTTGTTATACTAACGCTCTGAAATTCTGGTGTTTACCCAGACACTTGCAGTGGTGTTAAGATCGCAGACACTTTTGTTGTTCCTTCATTTTCATCCTTTTAATTCTCTGACGTACTTCATCTCTTTCTTGTGCCGTTATCTTTTTTCTTCTTTTTATCTCATTGTATTATATTTAATTTTATTATTTATTGTTAAACAAAAAAAAAAAAAATCACTTGACAGCATTTCATTACTTTTGATTTTTTTTTTTTTTTTTTTGTCATTAGTTTTGTTGATTTTTTACAATTTTTTTCTTTTTTCATTCATTCCTACTTAAATAAAATTATTTTAGACTGACTTTCTTTCATTCCTAACGTTTCGTTGCAGTAATTGTCATCATCATCGTCATGCCTGCTGGTTCTCTTGTATTTTGTATAAATAATTTTTAGCAAATATTTGCCATTGACTTGGTTTTTGCTAACCTTGCATCTGGTGTCAGCTGTGCGGTTAAAAGCATTGCGTTGCAATAATAGCTAGGGGAAATGATGTTAAAATAAATGCCATAAAGAGAAAAAGATATACATAAAGAGGAAATTGAGTGAATGAGCAAAAGAAAAGGGAAAAGGAAAAAGGAAAAGGAAAAGGAAAAGGAAGGAGTTAACAATTTGTTGTGTACTCCATGGCCATCTGAATTCCGGATAAAGTTTATAATAGATATTAATTTTTAATAAGATGCATATATATACACGCACGTAACTGAAGAATTTAATCTTTACTTTACATTATATTTCACAGGCATGTTCCATCACACATCTTGAATCTTGAACAAACCATTTTATGTATGTGTACATGTTTCGCTTGTTCGTAGTAAAAATTAAATAAATTCTAAAACAAAATTAATTTTTTTTTTTTTTTTTTTGTAAATTTATCCATAATGTCACAAAAAACCTAAGTACTGAATGGTGACTTTACATCTCAATTTTCTAGCTTAATTATATCTATTAAATGCTTGCATATATTCTGGCCATTTTCTGACTTGAAAAAACGCATTTATTGAAAAAAAAATTGGTATAATACAAGTATATTAATCAAAATATTAGTTTGGGGAAAAAGAAATCCATTATTTTTATATGAACTTCAGGACTTTATTTAACATGCTTCGGATTGTCCGATTTGCACCGGGTCAAATATGCACCGTTTTGTTGTATGATTTGTTGCCATTTTAAAGGTAACTTCAAAATGCTTCTCTCATAGAAGTCCTGGTCTCTATTTGCAAAAAACTCTAGTAGTCGATTTTCACAATCCNATTTTTTTTACTGCGAAATGTCACCTTTCCAACGAGCATAAATCTGAAATTGTTTGATCGATACTTTACGAGAAATCTACCAGTGCAGCCATCTACAGAAAAAATTATGGATTTCTTTTTCCCGAAACTAATATATATATCTGTGTGTGTGTATGTGTGTGTGTGTGTGTGTGTGTGCCTTTGAGTACTCACGTGCATGTTTATACAATGATTTCTCAAATACATTTATTGAATATTTGCAGTTAATAACTTCGTTAAGCCCGCGAACCTTTGCAATTTCATAGTGGCTAAGCCAAAATAACAATTAACAGCTTAGAGAGTTTATATCTAAACAGATATGTTTATATCTCTGAGTATTTTAACGATTTAAATGAAACATATGTTCGAAGGCTATATGGGATTTAAATGGGATTTCGTTGCGTCGTGCGCATAAATTATGAAATTTGTTATTAGTACGTTGCCGATAATTCTATCATAAAAAGTGAAGAACTTTTGCTATTTTTGCTTATCTTTTTTTTTTTTCAAAGTAAGTGAAAATCGATATCGAAACTACTATTATAAAAATTTTTTTTTTTAAATATTTTTTGAAAAACAAAAAAAAAAAGCCTTTAACTTATTCATTACTCTTGAAGCCAAATAGTTAAATAAGTAGTAATAGCAGATAGAAGATAATTAATTGGTAAGAGAGAGAGAGAATATTGCAGAGTTTATAATACTCTTCACAACTTTTTTTCTGCTGCTTAGTGTAGCGCATAATTATAATATGAAATAAATAATTTTTTTGCTTAATATTCGTGGTCGTATTTTTTCAATTTTTTTTTTATTTTTACTTATTTTTACCTTTTTTTTATACGCTATACCACTCCACGTATATATTAAGTCATTAGAAAGTACGTACGTAACACTTAAAAGGATTTAAGATGAAGCTACTGTTTCTAAGTCCAACATTCTCTTGTCGATTCAGAATCATTTTGTAAATAGATTTCCATGTCCATGTATCTTTTCTTGATACTTAAATTTACTCCGCTAAATTTGAATTATTAAGACTAAGACTATTAAGTCCACCTTTCGTCAAATAAACGATTCGGAATTATTTTATAAATCGATTTAAGTTTGTCCGCCTGGCTGTAGGCTCATATGTCAAGGCAAAAAGCTGGTTCTGGATTTGACCGCTTATATAATATGTTAGCTCAATTAAGTAATAGCTGAGCTCTCATGTTCTATTATTTTTGTCATTTAGCAAAATTACTGATCTAACCTAACCTAACCTAAGTAGGAACTATGTCATCTACTACTATATTAACTGGCAGATAAATTATCCTTTTCCCAATGGGAAAAAAAAGTCTGAAGGAAAAGTATTTCCAAAATTGTTCGCTTCATATTCTTCAAAATTAATGAATATGATATTTGCGCAAAATCCTGCAAAATTGATGAGTCAGGGATTTCAATGTTGGTTAACTGCAGTATATTTGCTGATACTCCAGTTAATCGCATAAATAATGTTAACGTTTTAAAAATAGAGAAATTACCTTCCATACTAATTAGGACTGATTTTCCTAATCAATTAAAAGTAGATGTAACAATGTAACAAAAGCAAAAAAAGAAAAAAAGAAGATGATGAATAAGGAACGAAATCATATGTTAATATTCAGTCGTATGATTCCTATAGGCCTATAGGGTTTTTAATACTAAAACAAAAAATTTTCTTTAAGTCTTACTTCCTTCAATAAAGTAGCAAACTTCAGTTGCACATAAGCAAAATTTAAGTTTGATTTTTCCTTTGTTGATGTTGGGGTGGTTACTCAATTGAATCTTATCTCGATTGCTTTGCTTTTTCTTGGAATTTTTTCTTGCGTCTAGATTCTATATAGTTTTCCAGAACATTTTTGAAATGCTTACGAAACATTAATTTTTAAATACCGCTACCGTAGGCATGCAGTGCAGTCATTGTGATAGACACACGTATAATAAATATTACTAGATTGTAACATAGACCTAAAATAACATGCAACCACTCCTAGACCAAAATTTAACCAGTATGCAAAGTAGTGGTAGTAGTAGTATGCAAGGTAGTAGTAGTAGTAGTAGCAGTAGTAGTAGTAGTAGTAGNGTGAAGCACCTCAAACGGTAATCAAACCAGGACTAACGGCCAGGAAGGGGGCATAGGGGGCAATAGCTCGGCTATTACTTGACCGATGTTCGTTTTCAAAGCGTCAAGACTTTGAGGAATGTTCGCATAAACTTGAGCTCTTGCGTAAGTCGCTCCCAAACGAAACGAAGTCCGGTGATAAGTAATCACATGATCACACGGTAGTCAATTCACATCTCTAAAACGTGAAATTAGACCTCCGGAGAAAGTCCAAACGCGAGCGTATTGTATAGCTTGTAGTATGTATCATCCTGTTTTTTAACACCAATGTTTTCAATTTCACACCAAGAAAAACAAAAAATTTGGTAATGATATAGCTGTAGTAGTCAAGAATGATATCCGCGCCGTGTAATGGATAAAATTTAGATCTTTGTTGACAATTCATTCACTAACAGAACCAACATTTTCGAACGAGAATGCATTTCGATGATGTGGCGGCCTTAATAATAAATCTGTTACAAATTCAGTTTCTTCAAATTTTCTCACAGTTTTGCTTATAGCGCGCTCAGCTGGACAATTTTGTCGATCATAATCTGCTTACGAAACGTATTCATTATAATAATAAAAGCTTTTTTGTAGTAAGTTTTTACTTTTTTTGTAGTATATTCAATGGTTATTAAGCGATCCATAAAGCATATAATGTTTTGGGATGATAGTTTTATTTTACATATGTTACTGAAACAAAGTTGCCATATCCGGACGACAAAACTGGTTGACTCTACATATATAATAAAAAGGATGAGGTTTAATTTGTAAAGTGATCTATGTCCCGTTTTGACTTAATCTTAATATAATATATTCTATATTCCCTGGCTTTGATTGTAAAGCAGTGACCAAGATTATTGTATAAGGAGATTTCGGGATATCCCGATTGTATCTTAATTTTGCATATCGAAAACAATAACCATTACCCAACGTGCCCACTCTTCCACTCTGTTTAAAACATACAAAAGGCAAAAGCCATTCCTTTAGTATACATTTTTAGCTCGTACTATATAAGCTCAAGGTACTGCTTCAATTACTATACTTTGAAATAAATAAAAAAAAAAATGTAATGTTTTCAAAAAAAAAAACAAAACAATCTTTATATAGAACCTGTAAAAAATAGATCAACTCGTTCGAAAATCTCCTCAATAATATACTTGCTACCTTACTACCCATAAAAGTCTCTTCCTTAGAATTAAGAAATAAATACAAAGTAATCACGTTAACAGAGAGAGATGCTTTCTATGGATAGGTTAATTAAAATTTCCGAAAATTTAACTACAACAAATAAAACATTTTGGAGTATTAGAATATATATATTATATATAATATTTGTACAACGAGATGAAACTGACAAAAAAAAAAAAATGTATAAAAAGACGTANGTAGTAGTATTAGTAGTAGCAGTAGTAGTAGTAGCAGTAGTAGTAGTAGTAGTAGTAGTAGTAGTAGTAGTAGTAGTAGTAGTAGTAGTAATAGTAGTAGTAGTAGTAGTAGTAGTAGTAGTAGTAGTAGTAGTAGTAGTAATAGTAGTAGTAGTAGTAGTAGTAGCAGTAGTAGTAGTACTAGTCGTATTAGTGCTAGCATCACTATTTATAATACTGACACATAAGCTTCATTAAACTAAAACAGGGAACATACAAACAACAGTGCAAATGTAGTTAGTAACTTGAAATGACTAGATGAATCAAGTAACATGTTATAAGAAATATTATATATACACAAGCATATATAATATAAGGAAATGGAAGCATGTAGAAGAAGAAGTGGTTTAAAATGGTTTTATCCTTTAGTAATATTTCGTATGTTTGATGAAATGAATGCTCTGTTATAAACAGTTACTAAAAATTTCTGTGTAGATCTGTGTGTATACATTTATTATATAATACAATAGCAATGCAGTCTATACTGTCAAAAACAAACCTGATATGGAGTTCATGTAGAGTGCAGTTGTGTATTTTAGTTTCACAAAATTTAATTTACTGTAACTTGTGTCAACGACAAATTTTCTATATTTATGAAAATACATATACAAGCAATGAATGTATGTATGTATGTATGTGTGTTATTGTATAAGTATTTACTTATTTGTTACTTCAATTCATAATATGCATGCACACATAAGTACGTGAATATATATATATATATATATATATATAGGTGCGTGTATATACATAGGTGCGTGTGCAACAAAAGTTATCATTAATAGCAGTAACAAAACTATAGCTAAAATGCTAAAGTTTACGCCAAACATTTAAGAATTTTACTAATATTTACTCTTGTGTTGTCAACACGTAGTTTACACATTTATTTAATTAATTTGGGTTATATCAATTTGTTGTGTTGTTGTTGTTGTTGTGGATCTTGTCCTTCTGTTATTGTTTTTGTTATTGCTTTTACGTTATATCATTTACATACAACTAAGGGCATGTTTATCGTATTTTCAATTGAGGTTAGCATCGTATTAAATTAATATTAAGGATATATGTGAGAATATTATTATATTTCTTCGACTCTCTATCTTAATCATTCATTCTTTCTTTCATCTATACTACAACCTTTATTAGCGTTGCAATGAATTCTAATGAATTATTTTAACATGAACAAGATCAAATAATATGAATTATACTTATGATGATATGGTATGATTGTCTTTGATTGGAACGCAAAGAACGAATGTATGAAAACATGGAATGGCTGCATCTGTCTTAGAACAAAAGGATTTGCCTTTAAATTTGTTTTCTAGATATTCATTTAAGATATTTATGATTGCTTGCGTACATAAATAAGCGTCGTTGTTTGATTTTCAGAGTTTCAGTTGGCATTCAAATGAAAAGTACTACGTTGGTAGTATGCTTACGAAATCGTAGAGATTTGTTTAAGTGAGTGGAGTGGACAAACTTCAACCAAAAAATCAATTCCAAGACAATTTCTGATTTGCTGGTTTGTTTTGCAGTTCATCTCTTCGTTCGGCAAGTTTCTAAGAAAGAGATCCTGCATTATTTTTTTTTTTTCTCTATGATTACGATGTAGTTTTCTAGGGGTTTCTCACTTATTGTTAGTTTTAATCACTTTATTCATTCAATGATTTATGTACTTATTATTATATTATTAGTTTGGGGAAAAAGAAATCCATNTAAGATTGGATGGATTTCTTTTTCCCCAAACTAATAGTATTCATCCTTTACTAAAAAACATATCAGTCTACTAAATTCTCACACAATATCTCAAGGATTGAAGCTTGTGGTTTGAGAAAAATAAATAAATACTTTTGGCGAACGTCAGACAGAGAAATAGAGGGACAGAAGAAGTGCCTAATTGACACAGAAACTATTTTACCGTACTATTTATCGGTATTTATACCGTAAGTAAGTGGTGTAGACTATACCTTTCTGGAAAATGCATTAAAAATTGAATTGTTTTCTTTTTCTTTTTTTTTTTTTTAGGTTAAAACAATTTAAGTAAACAAGCAGCTATTCTTTTTACTTAATTTTGATCACATTTTTATTTTGAAAACTCGCGTACTGTCGCATGTTGTCGCAAAATAAAACGCAATATCAATCTTTATGGTGGATACCGTAGTAGACACTTGTGTACACTTTTAAGACAGTTTAGCTTCCAAGGGGCATTTAAATGTCTAGAAAAGTTTAAAATAGAAAGTTTACTACGTAGAATAGAATAGAATAGAAAAACAAGGTATCCTTTTTAGTCTTGTCTCCCTTGATATCTCATCATCAATTTATATTTCTATATGGTATACGAATGGTTCTTTTTTTTAACTGTACATTACGTTTGCCATTAATACGTGTTTTCTTATTCTCCTATCATTTTATGTGAACTTTTTATTTTTTTTTTATTTTTATTTTGAATTTTCCATAACGTTCCGGAACAATGACTATTTATAGATAGATACACCTTTACCATGAGTATAGGTGTATGTCTATTGTTCATGTTAGTGGGCTGTGTTGGCTCTTTAGCTAAGATTGTCAGAATTTTGACATCACCTGCTGCTATTTACTTGTTGGATGGATATCTTTTGAAATGGTTTTTGTTTGCATTATGACCACGGCCCGTTTCCGTTTTAGGGTAACATGTGCATAAGACTTATTCGATCTTCTTGTGCTGTTTTTTTCTTTTCTGTTTTCTTTTTTTCTCTTTGTGTGTGTATACATTACGAAGGAGGATAATATTAGTTACAAAACACATATAAAAATATATATCAAAGAAGATGGTTGATTATGTCACAAAATTTTATGATTATCGTTATTCTTCTCCTCTCTTTGCCTATAGTTAAAGTTGTTATATAAATTTCTGAAGCGTTAAAAAGTTTAATCGCATTAAGTTAATCTTTACTGTTATTTGGATTTGAAAAAATCAATTTTCGAACTTGTACTCCAAGAAGGTGATAGTACGGTTGTAGTAACGCTTCATTTCTTACGGTCATAAATGCGTTTCAGAGATTCTATTAAATATACATATATTAGTTTGGGGAAAAAGAAATCCATTATTTTTTCAGTAGATGGCTACACTGGTAGATCTGGTGACATTTCGCAGTAAAAAAAAATTCTTTTGTTGTTTTTTGTTTGGTGCATTCAGTTGTGAGTTACAGCGTGTTATGGAATGTAATGGAAGTGAACAAAGAGAAAATTCGGTACATTTTACAGTTTTTCTTTGACAAAGGCAAAGGAAAATGCAAGCNTTCTTTTTAACAATTATTAAAATATTAGTTTGGGGAAAAAGAAATCCATTATTTTCCAATTCGAAATGTTAAATAAAGTCCTGAAGTTCATATAAGATTGGATGGATTTCTTTTTCCCCAAACTAATATTAAAAGTTTGTTTCGAAACTTGGCACATTTTTTTTATTCACCGTTAGATCGTAGAACTACATCGATTCCTTTATTTTACGCAAAAGTTGGTATAAAAATGGCTTTACAAGCCATCTGTGCATTTTGAGATGATGTTTGGTCGATCGTTTATTCCACTATTTTCGTTGATTTATCCGGCAATATCTAGACAACAGCGAAAGTTCAATTTAAAGTCTTGCTTCTATACTTTTAAATATTGGAAAAGGGTCTACTAACTCAAAAACTTCAGATCATATCTATCTATGATTAAATTGTCTAAGTGAAGTAACGAAAGTAGGTATTACCTAGTGGCAAGTATCGTAAAAAAAATTACGTTCGAAGCTTTTTTACCTAATTATGGTAATTATATGATTAATAAACACGAAGACAAATTAAGGATGAATGGAGTTGTGTTAAACTTTTGATAGGTTCTATAGGTATTAAGTAATGCCACTAAGACTAAAACTTATGACGCATTTTCGCGGCAACTTTACTGATCAACTTTCCCAAGCAAGCACTTTGTATATGTGTATTGAGTTTGTTTACGATATAGATATGCTTTTGAAATCAAATAACGCATGCATGACGTGCTAAACTAACGAATATTAGATAAGTATTAAAAGGATTCTATGAGAATAATTTGTGAACAGAGATTTGATTTCGGTCAATGCTTTGAATCGAATATTTTTTAGGAAGTTAATGAGCGTTTAATAATTACGCACATAAATCGCACATAATCTCAACATTTAACAGATAACTATAATATATTGTGTTTAAGTTTTCAAGTATACTTGTTTTTTTTAAAAATGATCTTAAAATGTTTCCAAGATTAAAAAAAAATTTCGTTCAAAATTTGATTTAAAAATATTTTTTTAACAATTAAAAAAATTTTTTTTTTTAAAGTTTTAAAAAAACTCTTATATTCTCAGCAGCTTTGACTTTAGCTAAAAATATGTTTTCTTATTTAAAAAAAATTCTTTCATAAATTCATTATATACACCCCTTAGTAGTAGGAGATTTTAATTAAATGCATTTATATATATATATCCCAAGCATTTGATGTTTACTATTGTACTTGTATTTGCTTTATCTTCAAACTCTTTTTTTTCTCTTCTGCTTCTATCTGCGGTTGACGTTCTATGGTTTTGATTCTCATGATTCTTTGCGCTCGTATGCAATACAATGAATACATATATAAGATTGTGTTGCATTAATTATGTTAATGCTTTTGTAAACTTCGCTTTAGCATTAATATCATTTGTTTTTTTTTTTTNATACAACAAAACGGTGCATATTTGACCCAAATCGGACAATCCGAAGCATGTTAAATAAAGTCCTGAAGTTTATATAAAAATAATGGATTTCTTTTTCCCAAAACTAATATTATTATTTATTATTTGTTACTTTTTAGTTATTATTTATTGTATATTATTTATTATTTATAATTTATAATTTATAATTTGTATTTTTTTCTTTATAATTTATTATTTTATTTATTGTTATATTTGTATAGTTTTCGTATTTACATAAAAGACTCATTATATAAAATAGGTTTCGTTGTATTGTGATGAAATGCTTCCGCAATAATAAATCATAACAAAAGTCTGGTTTATATTCTGACATTTCTTTTATCCCAAAAATTTTCATATACATTCACAGTTTTAATTAAAAGTAACAATTTTATTGGTAATGTATTCATAATAATGTTTAATAGAAGAACAAAAAAAAAAAAAAAAAAAACACAAAAGAAATTTTTATTTGACACAAGGATCTGCTTTTGAATTTGGAAAGCGAATAATTTTAAAGTTGATGGTGTTATCGCTTTATAAACTTTTACTTTTCTTTTATTTTACCCTTATTTGGCTGATACTATCTCAACGATAAAGTGTCAGTTATCAATTTTGTTTTGTACTAAATTAAAAACGTAAATCTTAAATCTTAAAAAAGTATTAATTACCATTTGGATATGGAAAGAAAGCGTATATATTTCATCGATATTCCTGATATTTTTCATTTTCTCACAAGTGAAATTCTGTTTCAACTTCATCGAGACCCCCCACATGCCCCACATTACTTATGCAAATGAAAGAAAGAGTGTGTGGAGTTGATTTGAAAAATTTGCTTTGCTTAGCTTTTGATACCCAAATGCTGTCATCTGTCTGTTAGTCAAATCAAACATTTAGTCGAATTCGATCGACGATCGATTTTTAAAAACAATATAAGTTTTAACATTAATCAATCAATTTTTTGGAGACACTTTGGATATGAAATTTTTTGTATCCATACCAATCGGTAACGCATAGAAATTTTCCATAGTAACTTCTCGTTTTTATTTACGTATTTGCTTTAAATTTAAATTTTTTAATAAACGCTTTATAAATAAGAAATTGTTGGAAAATTGAAAATTTCTATATAAACTCTATATATGAAATCGTACCTTACCTTAAGTTTAAGTTAATTTCATGTTTATCTCCGTTTACGGTGCCTTAAGTTTTAGCAAACTTTTGGTATTTACTGGAAAAAAAAATGTCAATATTGATTATACCGATAGGAACCGAAAGGGACTAAAGTTTCTTTTCCGTCATATGTTGAAAAGGTTGATGATATTTTATAGAAACTAAGCAACTAACCAACTAACAAAAGCACATACCCCAACGTTTGGGAAATAATTATGATTATGAGAGTAATGAGAATATTTCAAGAGCGTGGACCAAAGCAAAAAAAACCACGTAGAGCACTGTTTGTATTTTGAGCCCTAACGACATTAAAGCTGAAAGTAGAAGGAAGTAGTCTCCCACATATAATATTCATGTGTGAAAAAAACAAAAATTTAAGCATCTATCACATTTCGTAATAATGGGTAAGTTCTTAAGTTTTAGGTTTTTTATTTAGGTTCGTTTAAAGAGACGATACAAGCTAATAATAATATTGATTTTTTTATACTAACCACCGATGGTAAGGGGGATCATTTGGTTCGTTAACTTCCGGAAGGAAACTTCGGAGACCCCGCAAAGTATATATTAGTTTGGGGAAAAAGAAATCCATTATTTTCCAATTCGAAATGTTAAATAAAGTTCTGAAGTTCATATAAGATTGGATTGATTTCTTTTTCCCCAAACTAATATATTCTTGATCAGCATCAAATTTAGAAACGATTTAAGTATGTGCGCCTGTTCGTCTGTTCGTTTGTCTGTCTGTCCGTCTCCCCCTCTGTCTGTGCAATTTCTATGGTAAACATTCTACTGGTCGCAAAAATGAAGGTATCGTCTTCAAATTTTGGCAGAAACATTGGAAATTCTTCCACGCGGGTTGATATTGAAAATTGGTCAGATCGGTCTAAGGACGCGCCCACAGTACGACGTAGACTAAGAACACCTTTGCTTATTTTTGTTCTCATTACTCGTAAACCATAGCAGATAGAGTTAGAAAAATTTCCAAAAGTGTTGCGCTAGCTATCCCGTATTCTCTGTGCAAAAATGGAAAGGATCGACCCGCGCACTCGATATTAAAATTTAATTCTTTTTGTGAAAATGCTTGTAACACTAAAAATGATGCTTCTGGAACCATATAGAATGTTTACATTCTTGATCAGTAAGAAATTCGGAATCTACCTAAAGGTATCCATTGGTACGTCAGTCCATCTGTATGGCTACTTAACGATCTAATGTCTATGGTGAACATTCTCTTAGCCGCAAAAATGAAAATATTGGCTTGAAATTTGGCAGAAACATTGGAATTTAGTTTTTTCCTCATTTTTTGTAAGATAAAGGTGATGGATATAAAAGATTCGCGCACAGCACAGAATATAATTTTCTGAACTTGTTTTTTTTTTTTTTTTTTTTTTTTTTCAATTTTTTTCTCCTCATAAAAATGTAAAGCTACGCTGTATTTTAAACGGGAAATTGTAATATCTTCCTGTATATTCAACGAATCATATTACATCAAAAGCGAGAACTAAAACAGCAACAAAACAGCAAGAAAAATGAAAATTGAAAAAAAATATTGGTTCTACTGACAGCGTACTCACATAACGTAATGACAGTTGGAGAGCAGACACAACAAATACATACAAAGATAGACATTATCATGCGACAGTAATAGAATAGAATAGATAAGCCTGATAGGTAAACCCGAGAAGCAAGCAAGCAACCAACCAACCAGCCAACCAGCCAACCAACCAGTCAACCAACTAACAGTTAACTAGATAATCCTAAAGTTTCTATTTAACAATTTTGCAAACATTTTCCTTTTAACGACAATAAATTATATTAAATGTATAGAGTATAGAGAGTGCAGTATGCAGTATGCAGTGCAGTTCAGGTTGCGAGAGTCAAACTAAGCGTAATGGCTCATGATGCGTATCGCTATAATAGAATTTCTGTTTGAAAACAAATTGAAGGCTACAAGGGGGTATATTTCCAATCGCAATAACTTGTATTGCAGGACAGCACTGAACAGTGAATTCATAGATAAAAATTCATTTCAAATTTCTTAAATAAATAATAAATGTTTTACCAATGAAAACAAATGCTTTATTTCTATTACTATTTTAGTTCTTTTTAGATATTTTTTTTTTTTTTTTTTCAAAAATATTTCCATTTCCATTGTTAAACTAAATTAAAACTAATTTTGTAAAGTTTTATTTTATATTGATACCAAGCACGTACTGAAGGATTCCTTAGCAATTTGAAGTCAAGTCATAGCTGTACACATCAGTCCATGCCTACCTATTTAAACATTTATGTATTTGTTATTAGAATTTCATAAAAATGCGTAGAGAAGATCTAAATTTTGGGCACACTTGTCATAAGTTAATTATTTATTTTGGGTTAAGTTAGAAATCGATCATTAAAGTCACTCGCAATAACCTAAATAAATTTAATAAAATGACTTTGTATAAATAAGAAGCAAAAGGTTTTGAAATATTTCTAGCCTGCATCTCTTCCGGTACAGATACTTTCACTTCGTATGTATAGGTATTCGCAGCAAATAGACTCATCCTTCATATCATATTCATATCAAATGATTCAAAGTGATTTTCTAAATGATTTTAAGTTTGCCTATCTATCGTTCAATCTATCTGTCTGTCTGATGTCTATCCACTTATATTACAATTTTCTACAATTATTTTTATGAAACTTCTTCTATTAATATGTTTTGGCCCAGGAGTGCAGACTTTCTTCTTCTTGCATCGTAATATTTTTACGAATATTATCGGTATAAGAAGGTATTTGAAAGCAACCGCTATATGAATCTAAGTCTACGATATTTAATATATAATATATCACAATCAAAAATGGTAAAAGAAAATAAATATTCATATTAAATATATATGAAAATTTTTGGATAAGATTATATTGTATTTTAAAGGTCTTTTTACAAAAATTTTCTTAGAAAAATTGAATCAACAAAACTTTTTTCTTTGCATTGTTTTTTAAGGAAAATTGATACAAAATAATGATTTGACGTATAAACGTGGTAAACTAATGAAATATGTAGGTCTACTACTCGAATCTCCCTTTATAAGTGACTCTCTTGAAAAGTTAGTCCTTATATGGTAATAAATAGATTTTGATATGATTTATGGCTTAGGTGGAATCGAAATAATGTACGGTATGGACGCGACTTGTCCCTTTATAACTTTGGTATCTTATGGCGTAGGTGGAATCGAAATGATGTACGATATGGACGCGACTTGTCCCTTTATAACTTTGATATTTTATGGCGTACGTGGAATCGAAATGATGTACGATATGGACGCGACTTGTCCCTTTATAATTTTGTTTTACCGATAATTTCATGTTCTATAATTTAATAGATACAGTAGAACATAAAATACTTTTATCAAAGTAAGTAAGTGACACCTTATCAGATTAAAGTGAAATAATATTTCACGGATTCATCATCCAAAGCTATGAATGTGATAATATGTAACATTCGAAATAATTTTTCTTGCTGTTGTTTTTTTTTTTTTTTCTTTTTTAACCATAGCCTTTCTCGTCGATACCCCTGACGATTTTTATAATCAAATGAATCAAATTTTTATATTAATATCTGTTATATGCAATTTATTTCGCAAATTTCTTCTTTTCTTGTTTAAAGTTTCGCTTCGCTTTTTAATCAATCAACAGTTTATTTTCAAACTTGATCTGTAAACAGATTTTAACTTTCTATCGTCAATTTTTGGAAATATTACAATATATTATAAAAGAAAAGAATGGTTAGTAGTTATCAATAGTATTCAACATGAATCGATTTTGAATGTCTTTCTTGTGTTTTTTTTTTTTTATTTTCATACTGATTGTGATTGTAAACTAATAATAATAATGTCACACACTGTCAGCTACTAAATGTGTCAGTAAACAGACTCACGCTACACATTTATATTTATCTATCGATATATTAGCGTACATATGCATACACGCAGAGATCGTTTCGGTTACCAGTTAACAAAGCATTCAGGCGTTAACCAGCTATAAATACTAAAGCAATAGCGATTTTTGTTTTTTTTTTTTTTCTTTTCGTTGTTTTATGAGTTTGCACAATAACAACAGACCGTATATACCCTGTTAAATGAAATGTTAATTACCGCATCATATCAAGTAGAAGGAAACATTTACATATTGCATGTATATGCATGCATATGCATGCGTTTTATATACTACTACACTGATGCACACATTGCATGGTTGGGGGGGAGGGTAATAAGGTATACACGAGAGCTTACATTTTCAATAATTATGTAATATTAGAATGAGAATATGATGTATACGTGTTTATTTAGGCCTAAGTAAGATTAAGTTCCTATGTATATAACACATATATGTGCGTTTGCAAAGAAGTGAAATTTAGGGCAAATTTTTTTTTAAAATAGTTCATCTCATCTATATAGTTCCTATAGTACCTTCACTAAAACTAAACTTAATCTATATGATGATCTGTATAATGGAATGAAATTATTTTTTTCAAAAGATACTTTAAGAAAATGCTTTAAATAATACATTTTTACTACCTAATTAATTAATTACCTAAGACAATCAATTAATAAGAGAGAGTAGTCCTTTTTTGCTTTCTTTTAGTTTATCTTGTTTTTATTTTTTTTTTTTTTTTTTTTTTTTTTTTTTTTTTT
>KK351193.1:42922-59370 GCA_000671755.1 Glossina brevipalpis
AGCTTTTGGTTGGGAAGTTTTAATGCATCCGCCATACAGTCCGGACTTGGCACCAAGCGGCGATTATCATCTTTTTCTTGCATTGCAAAATTTCTTTAATGATAAAAAATTGGAATCTAGAGAGGATTGTGAAAATCGACTACTAGAGTTTTTTGCAAATAGAGACCACCAGGAGTTCTATGAGAGAGGCATTTTGAAGTTACCTTTAAAATGGCAATAAATCATACAACAAAACTGTGCATATTTGACCCAAATCGGACAATCCGAAGCATGTTAAGTAAAGTCCTGAAGTTCATATAAAAAATAATGGATTTCTTTCTCGCCAAACTAATATAATATATATATAATTATAAACAAATATATTATCTTCTTCTGACGAATGAAATTTCATAGAAGAGAAATAGAATCTTGATTCCTTTTTGATTAATAATCATAAATTCGTTTTTTTGACAAAAATGTTTAAAACGTCAAATGCAACTTTTGTAGAAAAGGGAAAAAAATAATAAAAATAAAGGCATGAACAGTTATTTCATTATCATCATGCTTTTCTGCAATGCTTTACTGCTGCATGCTTTTCTACATTTACTTACTCAGCAACACGTTTGCATTGACTGCCATCGCAACCATATATATATATATATATATATATATATATATATATACATAAGCAGATAAAGAACACAAAGAAGAAAAATAACACATATAATATATAGCCGACACAAATAAGTCTATTATTTAACCTGTTTAATTGTGTTCATATGCATAAAAAAAAAAAAAAAAAAATGTAAAAACCAAACCAACCAACGTACAGACGACACTCTTGATATTTTGTATATTGTGCGTTAAAGAAAATTGAATAGCCACGAACATTCATAGGCATCTATTTATACAAAACAGACATGATATCATTCATGGTGACGAGAATAATGGTGACGATATGATGGTGGTTAACTGGTTGGTTAGCTAGTTGAATAATGAAATGATAATGAAGTCCAGTATCTGGCGTATAATGTTCATTTAATGTTCACACACATATGCTTTTAGTAAACCTCCTTTGAAATAATATATTGTGTTTATACAATTACATTACATTACATTACATTGTTTGTCTATTAACCGTATTTTCATGCATAGGCAATGATGGTATACAACATAATTTAAAGTTTAATAAAGCTTAAAATAAAATTAAGGATAGTTTTTTTTTTTTTTAAATCAATTTATTCAAGATAAAAATACGTTGAAAAGAAATTCTTTTTTTATCAAAAATAATGGCAAACTTTTCAGATCATATTTTTAAATTGTATAAAATTTCGTTGCAAAAAAGAAAACATATTTTCTTTTTTGAAGTCATGATAATATATATTTCTTTAATGAACATGATATCCTAAATAATTGAATCAGTTATACCAACAATAGTTCCTTTAAGTTCGCATAGCGTTCTAATAAAATATAATCAGTTCATCTAAAATTAGAATTAGAAATTATTGTAATAGTATCAAACGAAATCATGCTACGGCTTAGCGACATATATTTAATAATTAAACGTTGCCTGAATAGGAGTGTACTATTTCATTTAAAAATTAAAAAAACCCATATATTTTAAGTGATACTTTTAAGATACTTTTTTTAGTATTATAAAGTAAACAAATTCCGATTAAGTATGGAATAAAATATCCGTTAAATAATCCGGCGGCTCTGATGACAGATCATTACTCTTTTTATGAAATTTTCCATCACTTTTTTGATAAAAATGTGCTGCACCTTGTCCTTGAGTTAAGTTATTATTTCTGTGTTATTCGCATAAATCCGATAATTCAGAGAATTCTAAAGAAAGATATCGCACCGCAGTAAATCGCATAATCTTGGTGGCCAGATATCATTAGAATTGCGTGAAATTATTTAGTCTAGGAAATCGTTGCTGTAATAAATCGTTTGTTTCATACAAGATATGACTGATGGTGTCGTCTTGCTAAAATCATATGACGTCCAGATACATACATGCAGTCCAATTGAGACCACCAAAATTTCGTTATATCATGTTCCTGTAAAAAGTGCCATTCGCAGCCTTTGCAATTTCGATATTATTTTCAAGAAAAAAAATACCCAATCAGGCCACCTGATTTAAAATCCGTATCAGACAATTGCAATCGCAAACAATCGCAATCGCAAACAATCATAGTTGACAGCTGTCCAATTTTAACGTTGCCACTTGTATGAAGAAGAAAATACACAAAATTTTATAAAGTGCATTCTTATTTAGATACACCCTTTATATTGATTTGAAGACAAAGTATTGGCAAGATTTCTGTTCTAAGATAGTGGTGTAGCCATGTATCAGGCAAAACTAGTTAGATTGCGTAATCATGTTTTTACGTTTTTTGCTAATATTAGAAATCAAAGTAATTATACTAATAGTTTTAAATATTTCAATATAATTGAAAGGGCTTAGCGCTGGTCGGTGGATAAAAATTTCTCCTTACATTTATATCATTGATAACCAATGGCTTAGATTGCATATTTCGGCAGAAATAATTTCGTTGTAATAACAAATCAAATTAGTTTGTGCATAACTCTAAATCTCTAAAATCTAGCCTTCAAGTGGTTAAATGATGAAAGTTATATCAACTATTCTGAGCATTTGAAAAAAAAAAAAACAAATTAAAACTGGATACTGCCTATAGTAGCTTTCTATCCGAGTTTAATACATTCTTCACATATTATTTATATTTAAGGGCAAAATAACTCAAGCATTAAAACAAGCATTTAAAAAAAAAAAAAAAAAAAAAAGCGCATAAAAACCTAAACAACAGCATATTTTTTTTTTTTTTGCAATTTTCAGTTTTTTGTGTATTTAAAAAAAAAAAGAAAAGAAGTATAAAAAAATATGCATATATAGGCATATGTACAACAAACAAAATCGGCCACTTGAGCACCATTAGTAAACAATATGCTTTGTTTGTTTTGAAAATTCAAATACTTTTTCAGTATTTTCTGCTAAAGTTTTGCTAACACAAAAAAAAAATCCTAAAAATAAAAAAAAAGCAAAAGGTGTACGCATTGTTGTACCTGAGCAAACAAAAAACTTACATACCAACATTTTATTGTAAACAAAAGCATGCATGCACTAACCCTACACAGAGACTGACACACACACCCACACCCACAGACACCCACACACACACCCACACATATGTATTCTAAAATGTATTCAAGCGTATTTTGTGTTGATGAAATATTTGCATGCAAATGTTGATGAATTCGCTGTTTTTCCGTTTTTACATTTTGATAGTCACAACAGAGCAAGATAGGTAGGTATACACTAACTTTCTTTATGCGTAGGGTAAGGTAAGGAGGTATATTTTTTTCTCTAAACCATATATTTTTCGAATTTACCATATCGACCGGTTTCCTTTGCAATGCAATTGGTTTTAAGATTTTTACTACAGATTCTAAATAAGATTTTTTCTAGGGAATATCATAAGAGTTTTTCGGTAAATGAAATTGTGGAGAATTTTGAACTATTTTTATTAAATGAAAAAAAAAAAACGACAAACAATGAAGAACCACTTTTTTTTTTAAAAACATTTTCTCGGAAAAAGTTCTTACAGAGCTTATTAGTTTTTATTTTAGTTATAACTTCAGAACATTTGTGATTTCTCATTCTAAGTCCTAAGTCCTATAACATGGAGCAAGCAAAAAAGAAATAGGATTTTTTTTTTTTTTTTTGCGAAAACACCACCACCGAAGGCGATGGGTATATTTCACTTTGTCATTTGCTTTGTAATAATCAAAATGAAAATTTCTAGACCCCCACAAAGTATATATTAGGTTGGCGAAAAAAAAATCCATTATTTTTTCGGTAGATGGCTACACTGGTAGATTTCTCGTAAAGTATCGATCAAACAATTTCAGATTTATGCTCGTTGGACAGGTGACATTTAAAATGGCAACGAATCATACAACAAAACGTTTGCATATTTGACCCAAATCGGACAATCCGAAGCATGTTAAATAAAGTCCTGAAGTTCATATAAAAATAATGGATTTTTTTTTCGCCAACCTAATATATATTTTTGATCAGTATCAGTATTTAGAATCGATTTAAGCAGCATGTCCGTCTGTGCGTGTAGTAATGTCTGTGGTAAACATTCTCTTGGCCGCAAAAAAAAAGATATCAGCTTGAAATTTGGCAGAAACGGTGGAAGTTTTTTTCACATAGGATAGGATATTATTGAAAATGGGCCAAATCGACAACAGGCCACGCTTACAGTACAAGCTGAAAGCATCTGTGTTTTTTTCGGTTGCTTTGCTCCGACTGTTTTTCACGGTATTCCATCCATGGTTGGCTGTGTTCCATAAAAATAAAAAAATCTATCAAGCCCATCTATTAAAATTTAGTTTTCCCTTTTTTTTTTTAAGATAACGTGGGTGGTGGGTACAAAAAATAATTATCTTACTTGTTTTCAATCATAAGGAAATTCTAAAAAAAAATTCATAAAGATTTTGAAACCTATGCTTTTATATAAAAAATGCAAATATGAATAAATCTTTTTAAATTTTTTGCACATAAACTCAGAAAAATGAACCCCCTAGTGCACATGAGGAGTGCTATATCTCTTCTTAAGCATTTGCTTGTCACGAAAAGACATGAAAAATTAGCTTTACTTTTTCACTTTGAAGATAGAACTAATTAATAATTATTACTTTAATTTTTACACTTTATGGCAGAGAGTCCTTCAAATCATTTTAAATATTTAGGCGTATCTAGCTTCATTAAAGTATTTTTTAATTCAAGCTTTAGCTTCTTCCATTCTTTTATTCTCGGTAATTATTATATTAATAAATTTTGATAATAATAATTTATTAATATTTACTTCTTCAATAATTACTTAATTTTTATTATTTCTTTCATAGTGGCACAGATCATGTTCGTTTGGATACATTTTTTGAGTTTTAATTTCGTTTAATATTTTTGAATTTCATTAAGTTTAATTATGAAGTAAAAAACAAAGTTCAAACTTACTATTAAAATTCTTTTTCTTTTCTTTTTTTTTTTTAACTTAGACTTAAATCATTGTTCTTTCAAGTGAAGAATACTGAATGTTTTGTAAAAAAAATTGAAATTTGTGATACACTTTCTTAAAGTGTTCGCCTATCTAAACCCAAGTTAGTTGAATGGATTGTAGTTTGTAATTGAGAAACTGTGGCCGATTTGAAATGTGCTTTCTAATAATAAAAACTTAAAACAGTTTTATCTTAAGGCCTCATTAATTCAAAACTAAGCGGAAACTAAGTTATCATAGTGTGTGACTAAATTTCTGTGTGTCTTTCATAAGTTTAAGATTGATTGAGATTTAGAATAGAATATTGAATTTCCATGAAGCAATTATTTTCAACGATATAAATTTTCTTTCGTTCCATAAATCCCCGGAATTGGTAAATTGTACTTGTATTCATTGAAGTTGAATTGATTACGAATAGTAATAGCACTGTATAAACTAGATATTTCAAAGCTTTTTTCTCTTGGTTTTCTTCTTATGTTTTAAGAATATTTCGTCAAACGAAACGATAAATATCAACGGATAAATATTTTAAAGATATTAAAAATTATTTTTTTCGCTTATCCGATAATAAAAAGTGAAAGATAAATAATATATGCTTACGTTAATTTTAATCGATTTTTTTCACTTGAAAAAAACCATTTATTGAGGAAAATTGATAGAATATATCAAAACATATCAAAATATTTTCCAATCATTTTCTACAATTTTTTTCTCATCTTTCTGGCAACTTTCTACGCGATACGCGTGTCGGAAGAACTCATGATCTTTTGAGGCATGAATCCATGAATCGATTCACTTTCATACTTCTTCAGTTTTGTGGAACCTGCGTGTAGTAATATTTTCATTCGGTTTTAACAGCTCATAATGCACTACACACTGCTGATCTCACATATGTATATGCATAGCAAAGCGTTCATTGATTAGATATTAAATGAAAAATTTTTATTTTAGATAGAGGAAAATCAAAATCATTCACATTAACTTATTACGTTTGCTGATATTTCTTATTATTTTACCATTTTTACCTAAAGAATCTCGATCATTAAAATTCACGCAAACATCTCATATAGTGAGTTTTAGTTCATTGATGCATGTCGTTTTATTGTTAGAAGTTATAGTTTCTGCACGCACGACTTGTCTTTATAAAATTTTAATACCATTACTGTTAATAAAAGTTTATAAGACAAACATAAAACAAAAAATTGTTGAAGAAAAAGTCACGTATCGTTCGTTCATCAAGTAATGCCATCTACTATACTGCTATTGGGTTATATATTAAATAATGAATCGAATTTAATTTTGAAAGAATTAATTGAATTTTCTGGAAATTTTTATACAACAAGAACAAGAGCGAAGACTATACCTCGCATTATATCTTAGCACATTTTCCGCAAAAATGAAAGCAAAAGAATTGAATTTATGATAAGGATCATGAAACTCATTACAGAACTCCATTCCGTAAACTCCGGTTCCATAAAAAAAAATTTTAAATCAATTATAGTTTCAAAAATTTCATGCTAGCAATTATCATATGGCATCATAAGACAAGACGAAAGCATATGGTTTTAAGTACAATTCTGGTGCAATAATTTTAATAAAAATTGTAAGGTATGGGAGTGTTGTATATTAATTAAAAATTTGAAATTCGTGCAAACATTTTTCCACGAAAGATTTCCGCAACATATATACGAAATTTAAGTATATGTTCATGTATAAGTATAAGCGGAAGAGGCTAACATGCATCGTAAATCTTATAATAAGATCAACGGCGTTTGACCTCAATAATTCAATCAAAGTGTATTGAAAATTTATAAATTTCCTCCACTTGATTTTATCGTGTAACTATGGCTTTTATGTTTGTGAATTAATTAAATAATTAATTAATTAATTAATTAATACGGCTTCGAGAGTCCTTTTTGTGATGGCACAAAGAGAGATCAGATATATAGTCTTAATAAATAACCAATAATTGTTTAGGAACATTCAACTTTGGAACCTTTGATATAATAGAGAAAGAGAAAATTACGATTTTGCGCAATCATTTTAAGAACTGTTGCTACGTTATCATCTACAGACTCTCATATAAACTTATTGATTCTCATATCTCATTTGTCGCAAGAGAAATAACAAAATTAATTTGCTCCTTTAAATAGTAGTTACTGATAAGAAAAAAAAAAAAAAAAAAAAAAACAAAAAGAAAAAAAAAAAAAACAAAAAGCCGGCAGGAAATACTAAAATATTTCTACTCCGCTCAATTACAAAAGAAAAGCCACGACACAAAAGTCAACAACCCATGCAACAACAGTTGGTAATGAGAACGAAAAAGAAAAAGACAAGAACAACAACAACAAATTTAGCATAAATCCTTAAAAGAGTTCAAAAATGGAATAACTAAGGAAAAGAAAAATAAAAAAAAACAACACAGACTTTCAGCCCCGTTGATATACTCGCCCCTTGTGCATACTACACACAATCAACCAAAAAGCAAATAAAATATTCTACAAATTGCAAAAACTATATAAACTTTTCCTAATGCTTGTGGCATTACTAAACAAATAACACACAAACGTAAACACATATGCATGCAAGATGGATAAGGCAAGAGCGAGGGAGAAGGGGAAAAAATGGTAAAATAAATGAAATAAAAACTTAACTTGTATACATATATATTTATAAACATATGTAGTTTTAATACTTGACGCATAAACATACATACACGCACGCACCCTCGTACATATATATATGTGTATATATATATTCGTATGTATGTGTGTGTGTATACGTGTATCTTAATAGACCCGCAAAAGTTTCATACAGAGAGCAGTGAACAAACTAGAAACACAACAAGATGCCAACACATCAACAATTTTCAAGAATTTTACAGTTATTTTCTTTCTTCCCTCTCCGTTTGCTCTGCCTAAGTATAAAATACAAATACAAACGTAGTTTGCTGTTACGACAACATCGCGTATTATCGACAAGCGAACTGCGCAACTAAACACGAATTATGCACAAAATGAGACAATAACAACAACAAATAGTAAAATCAACTGTAACAACAACAAATATATATATAAAAACAGACAACAACACTCGTGTATAATCACACGAACCAACCAACCAACACATTATAAATTATATATGGGTTACACAAGTAAATCATGTAAAAAAATTGT
Source organism: Glossina brevipalpis (assembly GCA_000671755.1). Classification (NCBI taxonomy): domain Eukaryota; kingdom Metazoa; phylum Arthropoda; class Insecta; order Diptera; family Glossinidae; genus Glossina; species Glossina brevipalpis. Next base: position 51,162 of record KK351193.1, read on the forward strand.
ATACGTATGCAAATATGATAAAAAAGGCTGGGAAGAGAAAAACATAGAGACAAAAAAAAAAGAAAAAATACATTCAGTTATTTATGCAGTTATCTTTTAAGTTGGTAGCATGGCATTCTTGCTACACTTACTGTTTTTCGTTTTTTTTTTTATTTTATTTTACTTTTTTGCTTTTTTTTAAAGCGAAGTTTGTGCCTACAATTGTTTTTCTTTTCTGTTTTTTTTTTGCTTGAGTTCATAAATATGTTATCATATTTCATCATCATAAGCACCAGGAGTTTACGTTGTTTGTCAGTGTGTGTGTGTGTGTGTGTGTGGGTGTTTGCTTTTTACTTTAAGTGGTGGTATTTGTCGAGAAGTATTTAGTTAGTTTAAAAGTTTTTATTTTTTTTTGTTTTTTTTTTTTTGTTTCTGCTACTATGCTCTGTTACGCTTCTTGTTTCTGTTATACTTACTCGCTCGCTCACTCACCCATTAACTTACTCACTGCCTGTCTCACTTTATTCATTTACCCACTGCGTAACGGGAAATAGTTTATAATTGTCTGAAGAACTTCATACATATTTGTGTTTACACACACACACACACACACACACACACAAGTATACATATGTGTGTGTCTACTTTTTCGCATTGAAACATTTATCTACACATCATATATGTATGTAAGTGTGTATTAAGTTTTATTCTTGTTGTTGCTGTTGCTGTTGTTTTGATTGTTGTCGTTGTTATTTCACTTGAATTTTACTTCGTTAAATATATATTTACATTAGCAAGAGACCGTTGCCACAGTATAGTTTTTTTTTTTTTTTTTTTTTTTTTTTTTTTTTTTTTTTTTTTTTTTTTTTTTTTTTTTTTTTTTTTTTGTAATGAAATTTTCTTTATATATATAACATGTAGACGATTTAATAAAGGGCGTATGCGTAATATTAATTAAAATGCTTGTAAAACTATTTTTAATAAGCCTTAAGCAGATTAGATAATTAATTATATAATAAGAGAAAGGAAAAACATAACAACAGATGCTATAACAATTTATAAGTTTGCAGTTTATTATTTAAAAGTTTAACAAAAAAAAAAACAAAAAAAAACAAAAAAAAAAATGTTCTGCGAACTTTTAAAGAAAAGAATAATATTTCGATATATATTCGATATCTATGCATAAGAGCATAATAATGATAATCGAGTAAACATTTAAATCATTGTGAAGATAAATTCACATTTAAGGAAAGCATGAAATTTCTCCAAAATCTTTCTTTATTTAATTTTCTTAATCAACTCACACAAAACCCGACAAAACGGGAAATTGATTGAACGAAAACTGGTAGTTTGATGCGGCGACGTTAGGATAAGCAGACGTGTCGACAAATGTACAAAATATCTAAGCGGTAAACAGACGGACGTATCAATAATCAGAAAATTGATAAAATAACACATCAATGGAATCACGTATAAATAAATCATTAGAATAACGAATTGAAAAACCAAATGAATAGAAAGACAAATAAGATGACAGAACAAACCTATGGATTCATAAGACAATGCGATAACAAACTGATTGGTATACAACTCCGTAAATTGTTATATATCAAGACTTTTTACTGTGTGTACTGTGAATTTTTTCATTCATCACTTCATCATATTAAGTTAAAATATCACATTTGAAATGAAAAACAATAGACGTTTGTCGTCGCACTTTTTTCGCCGCACGTTTTATACATCAGACATGCAATTTGTGGTTCGGATTTAGTAACCTTGTTTTAAGAATATATGTAAAACTCAATCCTCTTCACTCAGAGCAATTTGTGTTGAGCTTAAGGTTCAAGGTCATTCTACAATATGGATCGCTTAATAACTGCTGAATACTATAAAATATAAAAAAAAAAAAAAAACAAAAATGTTTGTTTTTGTAGTATGTACGTTTCGTGTTATACAACCAGATTATGGCGGACATAATTGTCCACCTGACCGCCCTATAGGCTAAACCGTAAAGAACTTTGAAGAAACTGCATCTGTAATAGATTTATTAAGAGGCATACATCATCGAAACGCACGCTTAACGGAAAATGTTGGTGTACTATGGTGTATTTTGCGTATTTGGTTTCGCATTTTCTCCTTACCAAATTCAGCTAAAACAAAAACTGAAGCGGGTTCGACTATGCAATGCGTGGAAGATACGCTAATTGACTGCTAGATCAACAGCGTTTAAATGACGATTTTTCGCAATGAATTTTCTTCAGTTATGAGGCTCATTTCACGCTTGATGAATATACCAACCAATAAGCAATATTGTCGCATCTGGGGCAATGAAAATCTGAGTGAAAAATACAAGCAACCAACTGTTAAAAAAAACGTTTGCGTTTCCAAAAAGTTCAGAATATGTAGTTTCAACAGGACGATACCAAAACCCACATAAGACGCCAACAGATGGAAGCACAATAGATTTTTCCTTTTGTTAACGACGACAGTCAGAAAAAGAATTCAAAGAAATGGTCCACATATCTAATTACTCTAAGATTTCAAGTTGATTCAACGTTATTAACTGTGTCTGCCGATTTTACGATCTATTTTTAGAATAACCCTGAGATCGCGACAATTCAAATTTGGTTTTTGTTAATAAGCACTGATATCAACAAAGACGTTAAAACTTTCCAGTTTCCAGTGAGCTAGCGTTGTAAATTTGACATTGAATTTTTGTTGTTTAATTGATTTCTATTAAAATTTCCAAATTTCAAATTACTATGAAAAATATTTCTTAAAAAAATAATCCAACTTTTTTTAGTTCATTCGATAGATATTTTTATATAGACTTACACACTCGTGTTTACCAAAATACGTGAAATATTGTAATTAAGATAAACTAGGCTTTCAAACTCAACTACAATATTGTACACCTTTATACGAAGCTCTGTCGACATTAAATTTGTGGCTTTTACAAAGCGTTCTTATGCTATATAGTAGAAGTCTCTAGTCGCTAGTTAAACTTGACTTTGTGTTCTCTTAACTTCAGACGTTGAGATTTTAACGAAGAAACTATTTCAATCATAATCAGGCTCAACGATTCTTTGGCGTTCTTGGCCGTACCAAGTTGAAGTTATACTAGTGACTTCTTTAAGTTAATCTGGAAGTGCTATAAGTCTGGCGTTATTAAAAAAAAAAAATTGAATAAATCTAGGAATGTGGATATTTTGTTAATTAATTTATTTTGTAGCGCTCGTATTAGATAACATTCTGACAGGTAGAAATAATACGGTAAGAGTAATAAAGCACTCGATCGATCTTACGTCTAAGTATATTGATTTTTTCGGGATCGTAAGAGAAATATATGATCCAGCATTGTCTCAATGAGGCACGATACTCTTTGGCATGTTCGCCAAATTGTTGAATGTCTTTTGATCCGTTTAATCGCTTTAATCTGTTTAGCCATAATCAATATTTATATTGCAACTTACTAACGTTTCAATCATGATTTAATGCTAAAATTGTACACAATTTAGACTTTTTAAGTTTTGATAAAGCTACTGTTAATTGACATCAATTAACTTATATTTGAATAAATTAACAATTTGCCGAAAAGAACATTCGATTATTAGTCAAATTGTGCGTTAGTTTCTTTACCTGGAAAGTAAATAAATAAAAATCATTATAGTAAAAAAACTGAAGCAGAAGAAGCAAAGGAAAAAAATATTAGTTTGGGGAAAAAGAAATCCATTATTTTTATATGAACTTCAAAACTTTATTTAACATGCTTGGGATTGTCCGATTTGGGTCAAATATGCACCGTTTTGTTGTATGATTTGTTGCCATTTTAAAGGTAACTTCAAAATGCCTCTCTCATAGAACTCCTGGTGGTCTCTATTTGCAAAAAACTCTAGTAGTCGATTTTCACAATCCTCCCTAGATTCCAATTTTTTATCATTAAAGAAATTTTGCAATGCAAGAAAAAGATGATAATCGCTTGGTGCCAAGTCCGGACTGTATGGCGGATGCATTAAAACTTCCCAACCAAAAGCTCCCGAAGTTTCTGGCGAGTCATTGTAGATGTGTGTGTGGCCTAGCGTTGTCCTGGTGGAACACGACACCTCTCCTGTTGGCCAATTCTGGCCGTTTCTGGTCAATCGCTATTTTCAAACGGTCCAGTTGTTGACAGTAGAGATCAGAATTTAGCGTTTGGCCATATGGAAGCAACTCATAATAAATAATCCCCTTCCAGTCCCAGATGTTAACTGTTATGTTCATGGCGAAGTTAATTAGTGGTGAAATATCTTCATCGATGTTACTTGGTAACGTGTCTTTCAATGTACCGTCACGAATCTTTAGGCATTTTGTGCCAATAAAATTATCGCAATATTGCACCAACTATCTACAATCTACAATCCGTTCCGAGTTCTCTGCAAATTGTAGAATGATAATTCCTTCCTATTTGATCCATCCATTCATTCATTCAGCTAAGCACATAAGAAATATGATTGAATATGCATTATTAATTGCCAGATTATTGGATTATGTTATAGTTTAGTAGACTCTAGTGTATATAATAGACTATCGATTCATGGATTATATTAGATTATGATAGCATTATTAAAACCTGGTGAGATTTTATGTGTAAAAGTCATAATGGAATAAATACTAAATACTGAAAGTTGTTTATATTTAAATTGATTGATTAAATAATGATAAACAGTATATTAGTAATTATAAGATTAAACTAATGTGTGTTTAATGCAGCTGTACCTACGTACGTATGTAACTGAATTGTAAAATTAAAATTGAATTGAAATTGAAAAATTTTCTTTTATTCTAATCGTGTTTATATATTATTTTATGCTTAGTTTTCAAAATTTTAAGTAGTATCGGCTGTAAACTTAATAATATGTAGATGAATAAATAAATAAATAAATAAATAAATAAATAAATGAGTGAGTGGATTCGAAAAGAGTACACACCACACAAGAAGGTTATATAATTTTTTTTTATTTGTTTAAGTATTAAGTATAAATTCAATAATTCATAATTCGTTTTATGCTTTTTCATTTTCTACTTGTTTACAGGCTATTTATAGTTATTTTCTGTAATCAACATTTTTGCCCATAATCTATCGTAAATCATCAATAACAAAACAAAAAAAAAACAAAAAAACAAAAAAAAAAAAAAACAATAAAATTCACAACAGCGCAAAAGGAAAACGAGAATATTTTTAGATCAATATACAAAGTGTACACGATTACACTTCGGCTTCATCACGTATGCCGAACAACAATAAATAGTAATTGAATTGTTTTGAAACATTCTTACGCACACATTATTGGCACAGAGGGAAACTCAGCAAAGACTCAGCAAAGACTCAGCAAAAAAAAAAAATTAGAAACAGAAACAGAAAAATTCCTTTGTAAGAGTGCAACAAACAATTGTATTTTTCTCATTATCACGGCCATAATCACAGAGCCATCACATCAGCATACAGTTATCATCAACATCAACATCAACATCAACATCAACAGCATTAGTTAAACATTGTCATCGTCATACAAAAGCAAATAATACACAAAACAACACCAGCAAAATGAAACATTACCACCGTCAGCTGTTATCAATGTGCACAGGAATGCTGGCATTGGCCTCCTCCATGTCAATGTTGCCACATTTAGCATATGGCACAACGGAGGTACAAGAGACACCATTAGCACTGCCGGTTGCCGAACAGACACAACCAACAACAGCATCACAGGGTGAAGTCTGGGAAGAAGATGATCATGAAATATTAATACGCAATGAACGCGGCACAAAGAACGATGGTAAGTAAAAGCAACGCATATATATATATATATATATGGTAAGTATGAGTACGAGTCTCTATATGTCTATATGTATCTATATGCTTGTGAAGTGCTTTGTATATCTTTTATCATTTTTCTGTATGCTTTGCTTTAATTGTAATGCCAGGGTAGTAAACGTGTGCGCAACGATTTAACGATTTCTGTGCGTGTTTCTTTCGAATACTTTAAGAAAATCTATATATATTTACATTGAAAAAAAATCTGCATTATTTTAAAAAGAAGTAAAAAAAAAAAAAAAAAAATACAACAAGAAACAAATAATTTAAGTTTCTATCTAAATTCTAATTTCTAATATGATTTGAAACGAAACGAAGATTCACATTGACCAAATAATAAAGTTATATTCAGTTGGGCTGAATCCTTTTATACCCATTAGCCTTATCTTAAAAAAGGAGGAAAAACTAATTTGTAATAAATAGGTAAACGTGGGAATGAAAGAACTTCTGTCCATCCGTTCTGCGAGGCCAGGAGAATGTTTATCACAGACATTAGATTAGAGTTAAGCAGCCAGAAAAATGGACAAACGTTTCCCGACAGATACGTCTAAGTAGATTCCGAATTCTATACTGATTCAGAATATATACATTTTACGGGACTTCTGAAGAATTCTTCTTAATTTTCCACAAAAAAAAATGTGATTTTAATATTTTATTTATTATATCGATTGGGCGTTGTCAATCCTTAACGTTTTTGTACAGAGGCTACGGGATAGTAGCTATGTCGTACTGTGAGCATGTCCTTTGACCGATTTAGCTCATTTTCAATATCAATTTGCGTGCAAGAACTTCTAATGGTTTTACCAAATTTGAAGTCGATATCTTCATTTTTACGGCCAAGTGAATGCTTACCATAGACATAACACAAACGGACAGATGGACAGACAGACAGACACCACAGACATAACACAAACAGACAGATGGACAGACAGACAGACACCACAGACATAACACAAACGGACAGATGGACAGACAGACAGACAGACGGAGAAGACGGACTTGTGCTTAAATCGATTCTAAATTTGATGCTGATCCAGAATATATATATACTTTGTAGGGTCTCCGAAGTGCCCTTTTGGTAGTTACAAGCATAAGCCTTCACCTTCTATGGCGGGTATAAAAAATAAAGAAATTTCAGAAGATTTTAATGTGCTGTACTTCTTCGCGTCGTCGTCTTTCTTTGTTACCGTGTATTTGATTTTTATATCCGAGCTCTATACATGAATTTATTACACCGTTAACGTATTGTACAATTATTGGCCACCCTGTGTGAAGAGTGTTCAGAATTTAATGAAATAATAATAAATAATTAGAATGAATGAAAAAATAATTCAAAATATTTTACTTAACTGGAGATTTACTATTTAAGGGCCATCAACAAATAGTTCCCATTTTAAAAATCAATTATCACTGACGATAAAGCGAAATTTGTCGACAACAATGTTATTCGAGCGAGATGTTGAGCCGTTCGAATTATATATAAAGACTGGATTACATATACGGAGAACACCATTTGTCCTTACATGAATTAACTGAAAATAAATTAATTATAAGCGGTTGCTATTCAATTTATGATGTTATTGCAACACTCACTTTATTCACTAACAAATTGAAATCAAATTGAATTATTGAATAAAAAAAAATGCTGCTTTTTCTCTGGCGATCTAGAAAATTCGCTAATTTATCAATTCTTTCGTGCAATTGCAACTGAAGCGAAATAATAAGAACACCAAATTAGCACTTTTTCTGTCTTGAAAAACCACTTTTGATTATTATTATTTGTTCAAATATCTGCACACTTTTTTAAAGAACTTTGATTGTCGTTCCAAGACTTCAAGATTTGTAATAGAAATGATTAAATAATATAATAATTATAGCATAGAGCGGTAACTGTTAGTGAAAAAGTGTTGTGAAAGACAGGGAGATGAATTTTTTGTCGAAGTCGAAACAGCCGTCATCATGATGACCAATGTGTATGGAGCGAAAAATCGATTGCTTTCTTCTTGACCGGACCTAACATTAATATCATAATCATTAATAACATATCATTTTCGTATCCAATTTCACATGCAATATAAAAGAGTCTCATAAGTTTATGCAACCGCTTAGCTGGGGAGATTGAGGGATTAATTCGTAATAAAGTAACATGGAAATATCCGAAGGAATGTTAAAACTCTTTTTTTTTGAAAATCTAGAGTGACGTTAGAATATGAATTCTCTTAATGTAAATATTTCGTGAAGTGTCTAATAAACATACGATTATAAGACAAAATTAATGAATAAAAGAAAATGAAACGCAATATATATATTAGTTTGGGGAAAAAGAAATCCATTATTTTTTCGGTAGATGGCTACACTGGTAGATTTCTCGTAAAG
>KK351193.1:64872-75796 GCA_000671755.1 Glossina brevipalpis
CTCTCTCTCTCTCTCTCTCTTTCTCTGTCTGTCTATATACCAACAAAAAAATGAAAAGAGAAATCCGATATTTATGTTCAGTCGATTTAATATTTGATTATTATCCATAAGTAATGCGATTGTCTCTTAACTGCTGAATATATATTATTAAAATAGGGGAGGAAAAGTAATGGATTATACGAAAGTTATTATAACGTAGTTGATTTTCTTTTGTTTCTCTCTAGATTACATTGCCGTATTTGACCTATTAATTTGGCATGGTATGAGCTCCAAAAATCTTTGTAAATTAATAATATTTTTGTATTAAAAGTCACGTTTGGTTACAATTATTTTTTTTTTTTTTTTGGTAACGACGCCATTTTATTTTCAAGACAATCGTTTCATATATATAAACAAACATTTCAATGGCTTGTGAAAAAATTACTTTTTGTGTTTTGTTTTATAACTTCCTACGGCAATAGGCAGTAGCAGAGCAGTACAAAAGATGAAGATAAAATTGTTATCTGTACGTAAGAATTCATCGTTTAATGCATTTAGAATATTTACGACCAGTGTGTATATATGATATATTTTGTGTATATATTTTGGAAGCAAATGGTGGCGCGTTTTCAATATACGATTTTAGCAAGAATTTAGTTAAAAGCTTACTCTCTTCTTTTTCTTAAGGCATTTTTTTCAAGAGTTCAATATATGAGTTCAATGTATGAAGGAATGTAAAAAGAATTATTAAAATAATAGAAGGAAGGTCCGAAGAATATTCCTTATATAGAACTTAGATCAGTAGTAAACAGCATTATTTATTTTTTTTTTTTTGTAATATACTGAATAAATGTGGTATATATTTTGAAAAAAAATGGGACCATTTTTGAAGCCTCTTCCATATAAATATTCTTCCAAAAAAATAAGCCTATATAAGAACATCAAGTCTTATTTTTAATATTTTATGATGAAAGTTGGACAAAAATCATGACTTAAATATAATAATATACTGTACTAAGCTAAGACCACATATATCCATTTGTCTCATATAAAGATTCCCATGAAAATTTAGACTTTACATGATACGTACGGAGTTATAGTAAATATTGTCAAATTATTTGCAACATTTAGAAGAAAGATTCAGAGCCCCCGCAAAGTATATATATATATATATATTCTTGATCAGCATTAAATTCTAAAATCGTTTTAAAAATATCTCTCTGTCCGTGTTTATGTGTTCGTATGTCCTTGTGTTGGTCCATCTGTCCGTGTACGTCTGCCCGAGTGGTTGTCTATCGGGGTATCTATTCGTGTGTCTATCCGTCTTTGTAAAGTATGGTAAACATTCCCCTTGCCGCAAAATGAAGATAGTGGCTTTTCAGAACAGAAGTTAAAATTAAAAATGAGAGAAATCAATCGATGGACATGTCTACAGTATAATATAAGCTCAAAACACCCCCACTTTTTGTGTGCTGTGCTCACGACTATTGCGTACAAGAGGTTCGGCACAATTGAATATACCTTTGTTTCTTGTTATATAGTGTTATATATATATATATATATATACATTCGTAAATAATTCCCGGAACTGATATATGCACGTCGTCGTCTCTAACAAAGTGTCAAACCATAAAAATTTGAAAAATATTATAACAACTCTTTGGATAAAAGGAGTTTATCAGTGTTTAGATGATTTTAAACGGATACCTACTATTATAATAAACCAAGAAAGATGGCTACATTAGAAAACATTAGATAAATCCTGAAAATTATTGTCAATAATTGCAAAGTAAAGTTTGCTAGAGATCGCTAATTTGTCAAAGATAGCAGAAGGTATAAAAAATTTGGCATTTAAAGTTGTATTCTAATAATGTTACAACGTTACTCACAGTGGAGGGAGAGCACTATATCACATGTCGATGTAGATATGGTAAAATTATATGAATTAAAATTCGAATTGATACCCACAACTTACCCAGCGTATACTCCGGGTTTCGCCCACAGTGACTGGTTACATGTTTCTCATTATGGAAACTGAGAGAGATAATTTAAAGATTTTGAAAAGTCTTTCTATAAAAAAAAAACCTTTTGAAATATTAAAAAAAAAAAAGAAAAAAGTTGAACGGATTGTATTAGTCCGGAAGAAGTCTATTTTGATGAATAAAATTAAATTTTGCGAAAAAAAGAATAAATGTTTTTTTTTGATACATAATACCGAATATTATTAATCGATTTATTATATAACATATGCAGATGATGAGTGAACGCATACGGTTACTATTTGCAGTGAATATAATGAAAATAATTTATATATATGATAACCAAGCAGAATATTGTTTTATTGTTATTATAAGAAGATTTACAAAGAGAATTAGATCTTTTGTCTATACGATAAACGTCCAACTCAACAACATTAAATCTTCAGCTAAACTCTTTTTAATATTAACAAAAAAAATTCAAGATTCTATATAACTTTGACATGCATAAACGCACATACGCATATTTATATGTGTTTATGCATGTGTAACCTCTTTTTTTTTTATGCTATTTTATAGCTTGCCGCTATGAAAAAGGTTCTTGGTCCGAATGTGCTACCGGTCAGATGACACGTGCCGATAAATTGAAAGCAACCAGTGATCCATCGTGCGAAGCAACACGTGTTATTAAGAAAAATTGCAAACCTGGCAAATCCAAGGATAAGACTGCCAAGGAACAACGCAAAAATAAAGATAAAGGTAAGAAAATAAAATTTACATTATAATAGAAAATAATAATGAATTAATTCCTTCGAACGTCCATATCCATCTTGCATATGCACGATTTATATACAGTGGGTAAAAGCCAAACTCGTACACCACAACATTTTTTTTCTTTGTCCGATTTTTTATACCCAAAATATAATTTGAGAAATGTTCAGTATTAATTTTTTATAGCTTATTTCACTAACTTTTAATAACAAAAACCAAAAAAGAAAAATTTTGATTTTTAACAATATTATTTAACGACAAAGAAAAACAGCAGTAAATTCAATGCCAAAGCCAAACTCGTACACTACTTTTAAAATGCAACCCACTGACAGCAATCGCAGCCAACTTCGCAAATGTTTTGTTGTCTATTTCGGGGAATTCCCCTTACAGTTAAAATAGATCGTTTTTGTACAAAATTGGCACAAAAAAGAAGATGGGAAGGCAAAGAGGTCACATTAGCACAGATATCAGAGAATTGATTGCGAAGCACTCTAAAGATGGGAAATCTTTGAGAGAAATTTCTAAAATAGTAAATAGGAGTCACTCTACTATTTAATATGTGCTAAAACGTTATATTCCCTTGACGTCTAGGAAAAATTGATAAGAATAAGTGATAAGATAAAATTATAATTATAATTGAAACTTTTTTCGTTTCTTTTATTGCATGCAATTTATTAAATCACTTAACTTGCTAAGAAATTTTTTTTTTTTTCTTAACAACATCAATCTTTTAGGAAAGTCATGGAAGATTTTTAAGAAAATTACGAAAAATTTTGTTTTTTTACTTTTCTGTCTTTTTTTTTTTGGTCAACTTCTCTCTTCAGAAAAGTAATTAATTTTTCATTTGCTCTTAAAGAAAATGGTCCAACGTATCCAAATTAGATGATCGTGGCAGTCAATTTAAAAAACAAATCGTTTAAAAATGATTTGAATTTTTTGTGACTCAACTGCGCAATGTCTTAATGACTAATGCCTATTTGAAATCACATATCTTTGGAATTCATGACTTTCATTGTAATTTTAAAAAAAATTTAAAATTACCTTAAGAAGATATCGTCGAGTTTTGATATGAAATTTAAATAATATCTATAAAACGGAACAGTCAATCAATGTCTTTGATTGGTTATTGAAAATTTAAAATTCGTATCAGCATTTTAAGAAAATATCTATCTGAAATTTATCAAAATCATAAATTTTACTAGCACTTCACACATAAAGTGAAAAAAGAAAATTTGAATGTTTTTAAAATTTCTTACGTTTTCGTTTCTGAAAAGGGCAAAGAAGAAAATTATATTGGCTGGCACCGCCCTTATCTTAAAAAAACAAAAAAAAGGGGAAAAACTAAATTTTGCTAGATGGGCGTCAAGGAATTTTTTATTTTTATGCAATTACCGTAGAAACTTTTATTTTACAGTATATAATCACTAAGCAAAACCACCAGAAAACAGACGTTTTTTTTTTTTTTTTGCTTATTTTACGCTATAGCCGCGTAGCCGGTAATCGATTTGGCCCATTAATCAATAGCAATCAATATGTGAAAGAAGAAGTTCCTTCCTGCTTCTGTCAAATTTGAAGTCGATATCTTCTTCATATTTCCGGGCAGAAGATTTTTTACACAGACGGACGGCCGGACAGATGGACATGCCCAAAATCAATTCGAAAGTTGATTGGCTGTTTCATTCATTCATTCATTCATTCATTTCATTTATAGATAAGACGTTTTCACAGCGTCCAATATTTATTATAGCCAGAAATGATTTTTACATTCATTCTTCGAATACCTTAGAGGAATATTGAGATTCTTCCGCTAAAAAAAAAAAAGCTTCAAGTTACAATCAAGTAATTGTTCTTCTACATCTCTCCTTTGCTTATTATATTCACCATTTAAAATACCCAAAAAGGTTGTATTTAATTAAACATAAACAAATAATCTTTTCAAACCTTAAAAATGCAATAAATCGTATCTAAATTTGTTACAAATATTCAGTGATATCTACTTAAGCTTACAAAGCTTTCTTGTTTATTGTTTGTTAAAATCCAATATAGAATGCCTTTATCTCTTTTGTAAATAAAATGAATTACTTATTTTCTTCAATTACTTTAATGAAAAACTTTGGTTTTTATATTCTTTTTTTTTTTAACATATTATCCGTTTATTTGTCTTTCTTTCTTTCTTTCTTTCGCCCTTCTTTGCATTAAACATGAAAAATTTGTACCTATTTTTCAATCAAGTCGATTGACATTGTAATATAAAAAAAAAAAAAAAAAAAAAAAAAAAAAAAAAAAAAAAAAAAAAAAAAAAAAAAAAAAAAAAAGAGTACCCGCTGGCCACACCTATACCAACTACTTTGTGGTTACTAATTAAAGTATTTCTTTTTAAAGGAAAATAGAAAATAAAGTACGAAAACTTAAAAACAAAGCAAAGCTAAATAATAAAGGGCACGCATAAGTAAACTTTGGCAGGGAGTAATTTTCTTTAACAGCAAAATAACAAATGCATATATATATATATATATATATACATAGAAATATATGTATATATACATAGAGATATATATTAGCTTGGGGAAAAAGAAATCCATTATTTTCCATCCATCCAATCCATCCAATCTTATATGAACTTCAGGACTTTATTTAACATTTCGAATTGGAAAATAATGGATTTCTTTTTCCCCAACCTAATATATATCTCTATGTATATATATATATATATATATGTATATATATGCATATATTTATATATATATATATATATACATATAAAGATTACATGCCACATATATATATATATACTTAGCTCTCTGTTCAATTCTTCTCTCACACACAAATCCCGTAAGACTCGGAAGCACAAAAAAGAAGAAACGAAAAGATGAGAAAGACAATAAAAGATGAAAACGAAATTGTGACTAAAATAAAGTCTTTGTTGTCTGGTTAAGGTGTAAAATAAATATTAAATTTTCTTTTTTTTTTTGCAACGGAAACTTTCTTGGTTGCTTACCTTTACTTATTTAGAGAAAAAGTTTCATCAAGAAAAAAAAAAAAAAAGTAAAAAAAGCAAAAATCATAATATAGAAGAAACAAGCGCTTTACACACGCACACACGAAGTTTTTGTAATTAATAATAATAATAATTAAACGTATTGATGTAATCAGGTTTTACAATTCTTTATCATATAAAAGTAATTTACATAAATGTTCTGACAATTAATGGTTTTCAAATGAATTTCAATAACAAAGACTATTTATTATAAACGTCTTATAACCTTAATAGGCTTAATGCTCAAAAGTCTCGACTATGAGTAGATCGTTGAACAAGTCTAGTCACGATACGAACTTAAATATAATATTAATCAACGCTTTATCGAAACAAATCAAATTATATTCCCAATACCACAAAGTAAAAAAAAAAAATAGAGTTAAAAAAATATTACGCAGTTATACCACAAATTCATTTATCAGTTACACGTCAATCTCACAAACTCTTTATGTAGTTTATGAGATATTTTTGGGGATAAATCAGAAGAATCGGATTTATGTAATAGTTGACAAAATTGAATAAGATTCTATTTCTTATTATTTGTAAAAGAAATTCATGAACGAAATTCAAATACGATAAAAAGTATTGTTCACGTGTAAAGTATTAAATACGTGGATTAATCGCTATTGGTTGGTTCTCTTTTCCTTTGTTCGCAAAAACTACTGATTCTATAATAATATGAAAATTTATATTATTAGCCAATGAACGATGAACGTGACGCAATCTGACGCAGAATCGGTGAACATTTCGTAACGTCAAACACCTAGGAAGGTGACGGGATTTATTAAAATTATAAAGCTGAAGAAGGACTAGAAGCAAGAACGAGTACAATAGATCTTTTTTAGGCCGCCCATACCAATAACCAATAATAATAATCGTTCATCGTTGTCTAAAACTTTTTTTTTTAAAAATAAATGTTTTCTAACAGTAAACGTAATTAAATACCAAGGCGTAGAGAATACGATGATTTATAGAGGGATTTCCCAAGCAAACTTTGGAAGCGTTTTTTTTTTTTTTTTTTGCCTATTTATACCATTCGCCAATAAGTGCCTAGATATACTGTAGAGAGGACAGTAATACACATAGACCTTCCTCGTAATGTTAATAGGTATATACAGACAATATATGATCAGACTTTTTACACCTCGGCCCGTTGTATAACTTACAAAAAGACAAGACGCAAGAAAATCTACCTTTCACACCACAGGCAAAGTGGTATTTAAAGTTTATAAATTTAAATTCCCTTTTTATTCTCTGATATTGTACACTTTTGACTTGAAAATAATCCTCAGACTATTCCCAAATGTATAATTGATATTAAGTTGAGAACTAATCTTAAAGTTAGTTCTAGAGATGAATGCTACAATCGCTAAAATTGTAAGCCCGATGTGAAAGAGTTTGTAAAAAAAAACTCCAATTGTAATCAGTAGCAAATAAGGTGATCCCAAGATATCCCAAGAGGATTTCTAATAAATCCAGAGAAAGCGACAAAGTGTTTACCAATAAATCCGAAGAACGCCACAAGTGTTTACTTTAGTAAATGATTATATTCTAAGAAGAGGTTCTTAAAAACCAGATTTTTTATGACATAAAATTATTTCTTAGACATAAAATTAAAAACAAACACGAAAGAATAACAAAGCTGGAGGATAATCAGCATTTTCTTCTAATAAACATTTAACTTAAGAATTACAAACCGACTACTAAGCATTCTCTTCAGGTAAATATTTGCCCGTGAGAAATATATGTATGCGAGTGTGTGTGTGTGTCAAAAGTAAAAGATAAGCAAGTAAGAAAGCACAAAACCGTCTTTGACCGTATGTTGAACGGTCAAGCTTATCGACCACATTTTAAAAGGATTTCGTTGAAATTTACAAAACGACTAGGAAAGATCGAAATTGATGATTCTCTGATGTACTAATGTAAACAACGTTATCTAGTTACATTTTAGGAATTTAATTAAAACCTCTGCAAAGAATGTCAAATGCATTTTGCTAAGACATTTTGATCTCCTACTTGTTAAAACTTTTAAATTCCATTTTACACTTTTCTAGTAAACGTAAATAAAATTCACTTCTAATTGAGATTTGAATGAAGTCTTTTTTTTTTTTTGAATATATTGTTTGGACTTTGCCATTAATTGTGGGATACAAGATTATTCAAATGTCCTCTACGGGACATCTTACAGAATTGATTGTTTTTGAGATAATATTCGATGAATCGGGGCAATAGCTTGGCCATCATTTGTCAAAGCTTTAAAGATTTGCCGATTGTGCGCATAAACTCGATACTTTTGCAAAAAAAAAAAATCCAGTGGTGAGAAATCGCACGATCTTGTTGGCCAATTCCTATCAGCAAAACATGACAAATACACATCCTGGAAATTTCTCGCGCAACATTGCAAACACGGAGCGCGTTGTGTTGCTTCTTGCACTTTCCTATTGAAATCACATATCTTCAACGTCTATATTTGCAATTTCACGCAAGAAAACACAATTGGTAATCACGGTGTCCGCGCCGTGTAATGCAAAAAAAATTTGAATTTTTTTTTCGGCACTTCGACGCTAACAGCAGTAGTAGTATTCGCGATTGAGCGTGAGTTTCGATGAACCCCGTTTCTTGAATTTTCTTCACAGTTTTGCTTATAGTATGCTGAAATGGACAATTATGTTGATCATAATCTGCTCTGCTCGTGAGGCATAAAACGTGCCTAACATAAAATCATCATTAATTTTTGTAGTAAGTTTTTTTATTATTTTAACACATGCGGCGATTATCAAACGATTTATATTTTAAAAATGTGCAAATGACATATAATGTTTTAGACGACACTTCCGTTTTACTGATATGAGATTGCCAAAGATATAATAATATATATATTTTTTATTTATTTATTTATTTATTTTATTTATATATTTATTATTTATTAATTTTTTGTACATTTATGTATTATTAAATGAAATTTTTAATATATATATATATATATATATATGTATATATCTATTACAGGTGCCCGTAAAGGTCGCGCTTAATTTTCTCTTCAAGTCTTTTAAAAGCGCAATAAAAGACCCCCAGCGATATAATATGTTTCAGTTTTCAATTAAACAATCACAACAAAACACTTTTAAAAAGATAAGCAGAAAAATATTATAATAATAATATAATAATAATAAAATATACATTTAATAAGTATGTATTTAAGTCAAAAAAAAAAAAAAAAAAATAACAAAAAGACAAAAAATTAAATTTTGACAAAATAAAAAATAAAAACAAAATAGTTGATGTGTCATTTTAAAGAAATGCTTACATTCATACATACATAAAACTACCTAACTATACATACCCGCATACATACCCGTATTAACTACACAGCGTTACCACATACCAAATAAAACGTATAAAATATAAGCATTAACATTCATATATAAATGACAAACAAAAAAAAAAAAAAAAATATATTCAATTATTTTTATCCTATTTCATCTACTCTTTCTATGCCCTAAGTGTTTATCATATTGTTCATTAAAAGATTTTTTCCCATTCAATTAATCAATCAATCCATCATACAAAAAAAAGTAGTGAACGATGAAACAAAAGAAAAAGAAAAAGAAGAAGAAGAAGAAGAAGAAGAAGAAGAAGAAGAAGACAGAGAAAAAAAAGAAGACGAACAACAACAAGAACAACAACAACAACAAGAACTACAACAGCAACCAAACAACTTAATTAAAAAAATAGAAGAAAATCAATCACATACATATATAGATAAAATTCTTTATCAATAACTCAACAGTTAGTTAAACTCCAAACGAACAACCCTAACAAATCACATACACACGCTACAGATCTATTATTAAATATATAAATATACACAAAAAGAAAGAAATATTTAATTATAAATTATATACATTAAAAGTTGCTAAACTCTGCAGGAGGAACGTATGAAAGAGAGAAAGAGAAGGAAACAAAGAATTGCATTAAGAGCGTAATTAGCTATTCAACATAAAAAAAAACATACATACAAACATACGAACAAACAAACATACATACATACATACATACATACATACCATACAAGCAAAGACTAATTCATTATTACAACAAACAAATACAGAAAAATCAAAACAATCAACACAAAACAAAATTTCTAACAACAAGCAACAACAAACATGCGTACTTACGCACACGAGACCATACACATATAAACATTAAACCTTATCAAATTAAAACAGTTTATAATCTATCTTAGTATTAGTAATACACAACAAATACACGAACAACAACAACAACCACAGGAAAAACGAAGCAGAAAATATCTTCAAAGAAAAAGACAAAAGAAGAAACACATTCACAATATAATACATTATTACACTAACAAAAAGGATTTAAAAAAAAAACAAAAAACAAAAAACAAAAAAAAACAAAAACTTACACTTCTTATTGATGAAAAAGGACAAACCAATTTAAAGGAAAAAAAATTAATAAATGAAAGTCTAAAGAAATTCAAAAGACATGAAAATAAATTTAAATAAATAAAGAAAAAAATTCAAAATTAATTTAAAATAACTTAAAACAAAAAAAAAAAAAAAAATACAAAGCAGTAAAGACCTAAAAAAGATTAAGACAAAAAAGATACATTTTCTTATAAAAACAAATTTATAAGTTTTAAAATATAAAACCAACAGAAAAAACGTATACATGAATGAACAGCAAAAACAAAATGAAAAAAAAAAAAAAAAAACTAAAAAATATATTATTACAATGATTATTAGTTGTATCCTTAAAAATGATCAATAAAAAATATTAAAGTTTGAAACAAAAAAAAAAAAAAAAACCAAAAAAAAATTAAAACAAAAAGATTTCTAATGGTCAGTATTGATGAAAGAAACTTTGAAATCGCAAGCGTATGCGAGTCGTAATAGGCTTGAATTCTAGTGCTGACATTTTAAAGGTAAGTTTAGTTAGTTAGTTATTTATCGAAATGTGCTATGTTTGGTCGGACGCGAGACACAAAATAAAAATACACAGGTTAATAAGAAACAACAACATAACAAGTATTTTCGCCGAAAGTATATTAACATATTAGTTTTGGGGAAAAAGAAATCCATTATTTTTATATGAACTTCAGGACTTTATTTAACATGCTTCGGATTGTCCGATTTGG
>KK351193.1:105781-116975 GCA_000671755.1 Glossina brevipalpis
ATCCAATGCGCTCACTATATTATGTGTCGACTGCTTACTGCAATTTACATTTTACTATTTTCCGAAATCTGTAGCGAAGCGTACTTTTGCTGATATTAGTTTGGGGAAAAAGAAATCCATTATTTTCCAATTCGAAATGTTAAATAAAGTCCTGAAGTTCATATAAGATTGGATGGATCCATTATTTTCCAATTCGAAATGTTAAATAAAGTCCTGAAGTTCATATAAGATTGGATGGATTTCTTTTTCCCTAAACTAATATTTTTTTACAAAAATACTATCTACTACTACTACTACTAACACCGCTACGACTGCTACTACTAATAATGAATATCAAAAAGTCATGTATATTATAGGGAGCAACTTCATTTCATACCAAAACTCAAATTATAAAGAGAATGCTTTAAAACTGTTCATTCTTATTAAAAATATTGATTAGAGTATATAATAAAAAATTACTTAACTTAGCGGCCAAATTATATATATTGATTTATTAGCTGGAAAATAAAGAGAGATAATAAGAGAAATCATAGAAGATTCGACGGCAAAACAGCTTCAAAAGAACTCACGGATTGTAGCGTTTTTCTTTCACGCAACACTCTGTGTATTCTTTTTTTTATTGTTGGCATTATTTTATTTCACATATTAATGTCTGGCATAATTTCCCAAAAAAAAAAAAAAAAAAAAAAAAAAAAAAAAAAAAAAAAAACAGATGAATTACATGCATAAGCAAAAGAGCAAAAGTTAATCAAAGTAATGAACAATAGAAAATACTATGCATCCTGGTAAAACTGAAAGACAGAATGCTACGAATTCATTGCAAGAAAATAGTTTCCATCACAGATCAATATATAAACCGCTTAGGGAAAACGAAGGAAGGGCATACAATTTTTGATATTCATTTCTTTCCTTTTTTATTACTTTATCTAAATACTTAAAAAAATTCAGGTGTCTGGTATATATATATGTTTGTTACCAAATTTCGTATTGGTAGCTGCTGTCAGTTTTCAGTTTATTAATAGAAATATTTTAAAAATTTTTATTTTATAGAACCTAGTCTTAGTTATTTAAATGGAGGAATCGCTTGCAATCGCTTACATCGAGTTCATTTCCCAACTACAATATAGAGGTTAAAACAATAAAGATTTTTGTTTATCGGATTTCTTACTACTTGGAACTTCTGTTGCACTTCACTTATAAAGAGAATTCTCAAATCCCAAGTTTTCTCGTAACCATTGTAAACATCTTTATTAATTAATATTGAGGTTCTGTGTGAAGTTTTTGGTCGTTAAGTAGAATTGATGAAAGCCTTGGGCAGTTTTCTCGTAACCATTGTAAACATCTTTATTGATTAATATTGAGGTTCTGTGTGAAGTTTCTGGTCGTTAAGTAGAATTGATTGAATTGACCTTGGGCCTTTACTCTAAGCATCTATTGACTCACCGCCAATTTACTTCAAAAAAAAGATTTAAAAAAACCGGTCCATCTCTTCTTCTGTTTGTATTAAGCATTCTCCTGGCCAAAATAAAAGATATATATGAAGATATCGGCTTGAGATGTGGCAGAAACATTGGAAATTCTTTCACAGACGTGGTGGCTATTGCAAATCGGCCAGATCGGTCGCAGACCAGACCTGCGTTATAAAATAAGCTTAAAACATATATGTTTTTTTTTTTGATTCTTTTGCTTAGTACTTATAGATTGCAAAATAAAAAAATTTCTACGGTATTCCTTAAAAATAAAAAGAATCTGCCACGATCGTTATTCAAAATTTACTTTCTTTCTTCTTTCTTCTTTTTAAGATAAACGTGGTCGGTACAAAAGATTCAGCACAGCCGTATATATAATTTTCTTAATTGGTTTTTTATTCACAATAATAGGTATGAGAAATAGATTTAAAGAGATGAAAAACAATTAAAAAATATGAGAGCGATTATAATTATAATTATAAATGCTTTCGAATTTTTTTTAAATTTTATTTAGATATCTGAGTATCGATTTTAAACAAAAGCAATGTTGAAATCGCGTTCCGAAAGATCTGCTATCACAGTTTAAAAAATTTTTTTATTATTTTCAAAAAAAGTTTTTATACAAAAATTGGTTAATTGAATATCAAATTTATAGTAGTCTTTTAGGGTAACATCAAATATCAAGTTGGATGGATGTTGGTTGTTAAAACAATAGTGTGGATGTGCTTGATGTTTATTACAAAAAAAAGCTTTGCAACGCTTTTAAAGATGTTCAAATTTTTGATTTTTTGGAATTTAATAAAAAAAAAAACTCATTTCTTTTCTGTAAAGCAAAGTCATCTATTGGCGCTTAAATAATTAAATTTTATTCTCTAATTATAATTTTGTTTAAAAATTCGCTTTTAGATTTCACGAAATGATTTATTTGAAAAAGTTGAATTTAAATTTTAGTTACGTGCGTGCCGAACAAGATTTTCACATTGTACATTTTACCTAAACTTTCTCATAATATTAGTTTGGGGAAAAAGAAATCCATTATTTTCCAATTCGAAATGTAAAATAAAGTCCTGAAGTTCATATAAGATTGGATGGATTTCTTTTTCCCCAAACTAATAATATCAAAAAAAAAAAAATATAATTAATTACTTAATTTCTATTTTTTATTTAATTGTAAAATTTAATTCTGAAAGAAATAAGGAGCCGCCCAACCAACACAAAAGTGTTAATAAATGTAACGTAAAAGCGTTAAACAGGATTGAGTCTATTATTTCATATTGTTTGCATTGTCCAGAACGAAGTTTCAGAGACGTCATAAAGTCTCTACCTTCGTGATTACAATCAAATGTGAAGTAATGTGAGTTAAGCACGTCCGTCTCTCCTCCGTCTGCTTAATGTCAGAGCTATTGTATAACATGAATTGCAATTCTGCCTTCTGGTTCAAAAACAAAACAAAATAAAAATTTCAATATTGTAGAATATAGATATTAGAACTATTAGAACTAAGTAGTTAAAAAGCTTGACTATAAAGACGACATACTGGATTCTATTCCCAGTACAATATACCGCCCCTGAATTATCAATAAGCTAAGCTATAGTTGTAGTTCTAGTGAATTCTCGACCGGTAAAGGCATAATACTTATTGATCGTTTATACACTGATCTAGCTACGGTGCTCTCTTTCTCATTGCCTTCAATTCTTTCTGACCACCGGAATGTTAAACGTATAGAGGATATTTAATGAGTAATTGTTTACATTACAAAAATAATAATAAAAAAATTTTTTTTTTAAAAAATTTTTATTTTTTCCAAGTTTTTTTTTTTAAAGTTGACAGTGAAGGGTATAAAACATCCGGTCACAGGTGAATATGATTTACTGTTACTGATTTTAATTGAATCACAAGCAAAAAAGAAATTTATCAAATAATTCAATGAACATTAAGTAAAAAAAAAAAAAAAAACAAAACCATTAAGAAAGTTATTCACTTAATTGATTGCAAAAAATAATAAACTGCTGGTATTTTATACATTTTAATGCATTTATAGTAAATACTAAAACGTACGTTGTTTATATGTCGCAAAAAAAAAAAATTCTTTAAAGCAATTTAGAGTTTTGAGATCAGTTCGATTATATAAATAAATGAGAATGTAAGAAATTATTAAACTTTAATTAATTAAAAATTATTGTTTATTTACTTTGGATAAGAAATCTAAGAACTTCAATTCAATTTTTTTTTTTATTCCATTCTCTGTTAAAAATTGTATGCGGTCGATATTATAATAAATATTAATGATTACTTGATCCTTATTCTTTAATATCGATACCACTATATAATCTACTGAATACTGAATTTTATTTATTTTAGATAACTCTATAGATCTTCACCATAAATAGAATGAACTTATTTTATAAGCCGTCGAAACATCAGTTTTTCATTCGAATTGATATTCTAAAGCAACGTAATGCTTTCAAAATTTTATTTTATTTTCAAAACACTATTATTTTTGACTGATTTAAGATATGTTGCAAAAGTATTTATTTTTTCTTTAATAATCTAAGAGCAGTCACCATTCATTTCGCAATATTTGAATGGCATAATCGATTTGGATATGGATTTGTGTTAACAAAATGATGTGACTCTAAAAAACTATGTATTGAGAAAAACGCCAGAAAGCTTTTATTTTCTTTGCCTTTTTTTTCACTTTTTTTTTTACAGATGTATACGTACAGTCAGTCGTTCATACAATCGAATAAAAAGTTTCCGCGGTTTTTTTGATACACTTTTAAATAAAAATTTTCTTTATTGAAAATCAATTTCAATCAAGTATATATTAACCATTATTATTAATGAACTCTTGCCAATTTTATCGTTGCATCATAATTCCATTGGAGTAGAACTTTTGTGATTTATTATGTCGAAAAACTTGGTCAAATGATTTTCAGCGACACTTTTTGGTCGGCCAATTTTTTTTTTCCATTAAGAGAGTTTTTCGGAGACCGAGACAAATGGTAGTCAGACGGTACAAGACCCGGACTGTACAGTGTATGCATCAAAGCTTCCCAAACAAATTCAGTCAATTTTTCCGAATTCCGAATCATCACGTGTGTAGCCGCGAATTGTCATGACAGAACACAAACTCTTTTCCTGTTGTACAATTCTGATAACCCTTACTGGTACTGCATCGTTCAAAAAATCGAGTTGTCCACAAATCCTTTAAACAATGAACAATTCCTTTACAATCCCACCAAACACTTCAACATAACCTTTTTTACCGAAAATCCAGGCTTTGAAGTCGTTTGTGGAGAGTCACTAATCATAATCGCTTGCTTTGGATATTCTCGCATTTCGCCCATTTTTTCATAAAAATAACTGGATTTCGTTGCTTTTCAAGAGCATTTCACTGATGATACTTCAGTCAAACAAATTTCTTTGCATTCAATTCATGTGGCATTCAAACTTTGGGCTTCTTTTTGTTGCCTGCTCTTTGCAAATGACTCCATCAAATTGTTATATGATTGATGTCTAATGTCTCCGTTATTTAATGACAGCTCGTGTGCCGGTCTTGCTTCTCTCAGTTGCATAATTTCATCGACTTGTACGTTAACTGGCCGACCTGGCCGACCTAGCCGAGGTGCATTTTTGATATCAAATTTTCAGGCACAAAATCAACCAAACCACCCGTGCGTCCCATGTTCACTCGCAGCTTTCTCACCGTACTTTTCACAAATTTTCCGGCATGTTTTTGCACCGTAAAGCAAAAAAAGATATCACATAACGTAATTCTTTAGATATTTCACTTATTTCCAAATCAATATAACTTTATACATGAGCATTCATATTCATTTTTGCGGTCAGGAGAACGTTTACCATTAACATTAGATAATTAAGCAGCCAGACAGATGGACAGACGTATCAACAAATAAGTCTAGATGGATAACGAATTCCATACTGATCGAGAATACATAAACTTTTACGAGACTTCTGAAGAATTCTTCTTAATATTATAGACTTTTTCAAAACAAAAAAATTTAATTTCAATATTCAATATTATATCGAATGGGCGCGGTCAATTCTTACTGTTGCAGAGAGGCTACGGGATAGCTAGTGTAATATTTGTGGCCATGGTTCATGAGTACTAACCAAAAAAAAAAAAAATAACTTGATGCTATAAGAATATATATATACTTTTTGGGGTCTCACTTCGGTCAAGTCCGGCTTTCGGTCTATCTATCTAATTTATAATACCGATTACAAAATTTTGCTTAAAACAAAAAACAGACATAGTCTCAAAGATTTATTTTCATTCTCGTTATATTAAATGCAATAATCACTAAACATTCAATTTAAAAACTAATTATTTTATACGATTATGAAATATACTTTAGACAAACGATATCCGATATAAGACTTTTCGGGAGTATCTAAGAGGTGGCTACCCAAATCAGTTGTATAAAAAAATATAATTTAAAATATACTTCTCTTCATTCTTCTCTCTCTCTCAATTGCAATCATATTTTTTGCAAATGCAAATGGTGACTATTGAAAGATGCAGCTTTTAACTTACGGGATTAACTAAAATTATTGTAATTTGAATTTCAAAACAAATCGAATCGAATTTACAAAAAAAAAAAATAATGTGATTACGTACTTTACATCCTTTATTAATGATATTTTCCTGCTTTCTTAATAACATAAGATCCTGGATCTAAGGAATGCTATGTATTCATTCGTAACTGTGATTAGACCCATTAGATCTATAACGTAATAATTGCGTTATTCCTCGTTACAATTTAAGTCAATGGTGTGTATACAAAAATTCGGTGTATACTATATATTAGTTTGGCGAAAAAAAAATCCATTATTTTTTCGGTACATGGCTACACTGGTAGATTTCTCGTAAAGTATCGATCAAACAATTTCAGATTTATGCTCGTTGGAAAGGTGACATTTCGCAGTAAAAAAAAATTCCGCCATACAGTCCGGACTTGGCACCAAGCGATTATCATCTTTTTCTTGCATTGCAAAATTTCTTTAATGATAAAAAATTGGAATCTAGGGAGGATTGTGAAAATCGACTACTAGAGTTTTTTGCAAATAAAGGCCAGGACTGACTTCTATGAGAGAAGCACTTTGAAGTTACCTTTAAAATGGCAACAAATCATACAACAAAACGGTGCATATTTGATCCAAATCGAACAATCCGAAGCATGTTAAATAGAGTCCTGAAGTTCATATAAAAATAATGGATTTTTTTTTCGCCAACCTAATATATACAATGTTTGTATCATTTTGTATGCAATACTTACTTTATTTTGTAATTAATTTGCACATATTGTATGTATGATGATTCCGTACTCGTGATACGTAATAATGTATTTATTTATTCAGTTACTTCAGTTTTTCCACAAACTCAATTATGATTTATAATTCTATCAATTGATTTCATGATATTCTCCTCTCACACATTTTCAAGCGTATATTACATAAGTTTTTTCCTTTAATAAAAAATTCTGTCTGCATTTCAAATATAATATAATGTAAATTATTGGATGACATTTCAATAGATCTTCTTGCAAACGTTTTTACTTTTTTATACTCACCACCACCCCTCGCACATTCATTTTGTCATTTTGTTTGTAATGGCCAAACGACATAAACTTCGAAGACTCTATAAAGTATTAGTTTGGCGAAAAAGAAATCCATCCAATTTTATATGAACTTC
Source organism: Glossina brevipalpis (assembly GCA_000671755.1). NCBI lineage: Eukaryota > Metazoa > Arthropoda > Insecta > Diptera > Glossinidae > Glossina > Glossina brevipalpis. Next base: position 112,971 of record KK351193.1, read on the forward strand.
AGGACTTTGTTTAACATGCTTCGGATTGTCCGATTTGGGTCATATATGCACCGTTTTGTTGTATGATTTGTTGCCATTTTAAAGGTAACTTCAAAATGCCTCTCTCATAGAAGTCCTGGTCTCTATTTGCAAAAAACTCTAGTAGTCGATTTTCACAATCCTCCCTAGATTCCAATTTTTTATCATTAAAGAAATTTTGCAATGCAAGAAAAAGATGATAATCGGTTGGTGCCAAGTCTGGACAGTATGGCGGATGCATTAAAACTTCCCAACCAAGCTCCCGAGGTTTTTTGGCCAGTCACTGTAGATATGTGTGGCTTAGCGTTGTCCTGGTGGAACACGACACCTCTCCTGTTCGCCAATTCTGGCCGTTTCTGGTCAATCGCTATCTTCAAACGGTCTAGTTGTTGACAGTAGAGATCAGAATTTAGCGTTTGGCCATATGGAAGCAACTCATAATAAATAATCCCCTTCCAGTCTCACCAACTGCATAACAAAACCTTCCTGGCCGTTAGTCCTGGTTTGACCACCGTTTGAGGTGCTTCACCGCTCTTTGACCACGATCGTTTTCGCACAGTGTTATCGTATGTGATCCATTTCTCATCTCCAGTCACCATCCGTTTAAGAAATGGGTCTATCTTATTCCGTTTGGCCAAGGATTCGCAGATGGAAATTCGATTCATCAGGTTTTTTTCTGTTAATTGGTGTGGCACCCAAACATCGAGCTTCTTTTTGAATCCAGCTTTGTGTAAATGGTTTAAAACTGTTTTATGGTCGATTTTTAGCTCCTGGGCGATGTTACAACTGCTAACATGTCGATCAACTTCGATCATTTCTCCAATTTTATCGACATTTTCGACGACCGGCCTACCTGTGCGAGGTGCATCTTTAACATCAAAAATTCTTGAACGGAATCTACGAAACCAAAATTGCACATAATTGGCTGTTAATGTCACCTTTCCAACGAGCATAAATCTGAAATTGTTTGATCGATACTTTACGAGAAATCTACCAGTGTAGCCATCTACCGAAAAAATAATGGATTTCTTTTTCCCCAAACTAATAACAAAAAGAAGAAATTATAAAAATTCTGTAAAAGTGAAATATTAAAATAATGGTTGACGTTATATATTTGGTTGTATAAATATCACATTCTTACTCTCTCTCTCAGTCAATCTATATTATAATTGATATCCACGTACGAAGTTATATAATATTTTTCTCATGTACTGCTCATGTGAATGTTATGATATTTTATTTTGAAAATCCGTAGCCATTCTGAATGGCATTCAAACGTTGGCAAATTCCGATTGAATAGTAGTTTCATTCATATATAAGAATTTATATAGAAAAATATATGAGTAACGATTACTAAGTAAAGCATACATATTTATTCGAACTTTTATATGAAGTACACATTTATGATAAATAAAAGAAAATAATTATTAATTTATATGCATTTTATACTCTTTTGTTATGTATAACATTTTAATGATAAAACGATGCTTGAACTTACTATAGCATACGCACTTATTGAGCATATAGGCTATGAACACTATCCAAGCAAATTATAGTTAACAACGATCCAGTATATTAAAACCGTGAAGAAATTCCTTTTAATGTGTTATCCTATCGCGGTCATAAAAAGGCACATTTGCAGCCGTCAACAATGAAAACAAAGATTGACAAAGAATTCCCATGAAATCTAAAAGGTAATTGATTAATGAAACTACGCCAGGAAATCCAGAAGCAATGTATTAGCAGGCATAGCAGAAAGGGACGCAGCGTTTGTGGTATTGGTAAGATGGTTTTTAAGTAGAGGTTTTTGCTTGAAACAAATCACATGGATTAAAGATATTTGAGAAGTAGTTAAGCATTAAGGAAATAGTTCCTTTTAACAAATTGTAAAAAAAAAACCACTGAAATTGTAAATATTAGGAGAGTAATTTTAAATACATCTATGGGGTCCACGATCCAGCGATACGGATTTTGTTGAAAGGAAAAATACAAAAAAGGCAGTTTTGTAATAATATTAAGTAAAATATTTTTCATTACTTTCTACAATCTTTTTGTCATCTTTCTAATAATGTGACGATACCGTGCCTAAGAAACTCACGATCCTTTGAGGCTATCCATGAATTGACTCATTTACCCATTTCTTCAACATTGTGGGACCCCTTGCCAACCAAGCCATTGCTTTGAGCAAGTGATAATTAGAAGGCAATATGTATGATGAGTACACTGCTAGAACTTCCCGTTCGAATTGCAGCAGAGCATCCTTGACAACACTTGCAACGTATGACCGTATGCGTTGTCATGCAATCGGAACAGACTTTACGTCTGTCAACAGCCATTGGTCGTCTTTTTTGCAACAATATTTCGGTCAGTTTGGTCAATTTACGTCCTTAGACCAACGCAGTGACAGTTCCGTACAGTTTTAGTGTAGCTTGTAATACACTACACTACCTTGTTGACGCCATGGTATGCACACAGCAAAACTTATGGCCATGAATATACCGCTTCGGTGTCGATGTGGATGGCTCTGCTGAACTAACACATTACTTTTTTGCGTTTGGAATTGTCGTAGTAGTTCCACTTTTCATCGTCAGTCACAATACGCCACAGAAAACTCTTCTCTTTGTCTTTGCCTGGCAAGCAACGAAATCACGATGCTGAAACGGTTCGAAATGGCGTTTTCAGTCAATTCGCGTAGTAGTAGTTATTTTTTTTGGATCTTTCCCATCGCATGTAACGCGTCTAGATACTGACTTGTCAACTGCTGAGCTGTTCGAACAAGAGATCAGGCAAAAGTAGACCGACATATAAACAAATAGATTTGCATGAAGCAAAGGGCCGACAATGCAGTCATACAGGCCGATAGACCAGCACATATACGTGCGAATGGTACGTTTATGAAAACAAATCGTCTTAAGAATGAACAAGTTTACAGAGAAGCAGACACTTAGACGGAATACTAGTAAACGAACATTAGCGAACACTAGCGAACACTAGTAAACGAACACTAGTAAACGAACACTAGACCTGATTAACGAAAAAGTGAACGGAAGGATAAAGGTATAGTTTAGACGATCTACTCGTAAATAAATGAACGGACAGGTGAATCAAATCCACATACGATTATAAATCATTTTCCCTTAATCTTTTTAAGATCCATAAAACGTGTTTCTTAACACCATTTTTCTTTCATAGATATAAAAAATATTTTCTTTAAGCAACGCAAAAAACAATAACTTTTAATACCAAAAAAATATATAATAATAATAAAAAAAATTTCTATGAACTCTCTTATCATATATATGTGATGACAATTTTCACTCAAATGCATTTTATAAGCGAATATAAGAAATAAACATAAAAAAATTTAAGAAAAAAAATTTCACATAACGTTTATATGGATGATGGAATTAAAAAAAAGTAAATTGTTAAATAAAATAGAAAAAAAAGGGGTAAAAAAAAGGTAGAGAAACGAAAACAGAGACACAGTATAAATACAGCATACAGACAAGTGTGCATCCTTCTTGTGACACAAATGTGTAATTGATAATAATCGTTACCCAAACATACGAGAAGAGAAGAAAAAAACATTTTCGATAATATTATGTTACTACATTCTACAATTTAAGTACATAATCGAAGCACGATAAAATTCTATGGCTTTTATTAATGAAAAGTTTTAAAATGTTATATGGAGGCTGTAAAATATGATACATATTTTCAATATATGGCAACTCGTGTATTTCACTTTTTTAAAAAATCTTACTACAGTTTGTCTTTCTTTCTGGTTGCTTGCCTTTCTTCATTCATATGCTTTATATAATATTAAATGTAAGCAAAAGGAAATACACGCAGGTGGTTCTATGATATGCCAGCGAACAAAAATTGTACAAATAATGGAAAATGTAGAGAATTCTTATTATATATATTAGTTTGGGGAAAAAGAAATCCATTATTTTTTCGGTAGATGGCTACACTGGTAGATTTCTC
>KK351193.1:120207-130300 GCA_000671755.1 Glossina brevipalpis
AAATCATACAACAAAACGGTGCATATTTGACCCAAATCGGACAATCCGAAGCATGTTAAATAAAGTTCTGAAGTTCATATAAAAATAATGGATTTCTTTTTCCCCAAACTAATATTACCTACCTAATCAGTAGTAATCTAGTCTATGATTCGCTATAAAACATCGATATATAAATGATAGACTAACAATTTATTAAAAACCCTTTGCGGACATATAGATGTGTGTGTAAACGATGAGAAGCGATGAAATTCATAAGTTTAACTATCAACTTCAATACTTGAAAAATGTTGCTTTAAAACAATTTTAATGCTATCAATTGCAAACTGATATCAAGATTAAATTGTGCACATCATTAAAAATATTTGCATAAAACGCAAAAAGCATTATAAAGTTAATAATTGTATTTACAATGAGTAAATTTAAGATACTAAATGCACTCAATAAAAATTTTCATACATAAATAACAATAATCCGCTTAATCATAAATGTCACCGGCGATATAAATGCCATTTTAATAGAAAAGAAAGGATTCATGTTAAATGTGACCTATACTGTTACAAATGGATGATAACGACATGTCAAAATTTTGCGCTGGTTAAATGTCAAAAATTTGCTTTTTGTTATTGACAGATTACAAAATCATCGAATATTAAATCATGGAAAATTATCAAACGTCTAATGGAACTCATGAATTATCATCTCTTTGTGGCTACTAAACTTCTGCAGTGTCAGTTGTCATTTTATAAATCAAACATTTACCATTCAAATTCAGACTAATTAAATAATATGACAGCTCCGGATAAGTTTGTTAGAAATTTTGAAATTGTAATCTTTAAAAAAAAAAAAAAAAAAAAAAAAATAAACACAACACATTGAAAAAGGGACCAAGGGATCAAGTTTCTGCTTCGAATTTTATTTTCTTTTGATTTAATTTATTTTTTACAAATCGGTTAAGATAACAAACTAATTAATAAAATAATCTAAATCGAATCATAAGAAATCAATTCTTTCTTAAACTCTATTGCTGTACAAAGCATTAAACGCATAAGAAGAAGCTAAAAATAAGTTAATAAAAGACGAACAAAAAAAGAAATCAAAGCGATTATCATCTTTTTCTTGCATTGCAAAATTTCTTTAATGATAAAAAATTGGAATCTAGGGAGGATTGTGAAAATCGACTACTAGAGTTTTTTGCAAATAGAGACCAGGACTTCTATGAGAGAGGCATTTTGAAGTTACCTTTAAAATGGCAACAAATCATACAACAAAACGGTACATATTTGACCCAAATCGGACAATCCGAAGCATGTTAAATAAAGTCCTGAAGTTCATATAAAAATAATGGATTTCTTTTTCGCCAAACTAATATAAACATAAAAATAATATTTTATCATTTATGAAAAATTTATTTTAAATTCGTTCGTTTTCACTGTACTGTTCCTGGCGGAATTTAGTTATATAAAAATTGACAATAAAATGTCATGAATTTCTTTATAATAATTTATACTAAAATTTAAATATATATGGAAATCAACACCTCATCTCATACCATGAACAACATTTTTTTTTTTAAAAGGTGTTACGAATAATTTATATGCACAAATGATGATGATGATGATGATACGCTATAAAATTCTAGTTTTTTTAAAGACTCTTTCTATTTTCATAAACGTTAAATATATAGCATGTTAAGTTAAGAACGTTATCATCGAGCAAAGCTGACTGCTGCTTGATGTAGGCAACTTTTTCACTTATCTTCTTTATAAAATACCAAACTTTTTTAGCTTTTTTGCTATATAAAAATTTGAGATCCGTAACAACCTTCATATGGGGAGGCATTCGAAAGATAGACGTGCGTATATATAGTCTTAACTTACCAAAAAAAAAATACCGTTAATATAACCGTTCACTACTTTATATTTACTTATTTATTTCTTTATTGTCCATATGTATATAAATAAATAAATTTACAAAATATCATTTAAAAGGCACCGTATAACTAGATCATTATGCATCTATTGATATAATATATTAAAAAGATGTATAAAAGCAAATAATATATTTAGCATAATGAAAAATTTGTAGGTGTGTGAGTTGTGTAAACCAGATAAGCAAAAGCGATATGATGTCAAGGGCCCCATTGTTTTTGGGATCATGTCTCTCCTCGAGCATTCAAGAGTCATTGCAATAGGTTCGTTAATTTTCAAAAAGAGGAGCATTCGTACAGAATGTGAGCAAAGGAAAAGAAATCATTAGAAACACTTCAGTTTGATTCCAATGGACTCGATTAAAAGCTGCGCTTAATGGACCTTTACGGCAAAGTAATCATCTTTTTGTATTTTCTTTTATTTTTAGGATAATAGTTAGTTAGTTTGGGGAAAAAGAAATCCATCCAATTTTATATGAACTTCAGGACTTTATTTAAAATTTCGAATTGGAAAATAATGGATTTATTTTTCCCCAAACTAATATTAATATTTTCTGTTTTTTTATGCTAAATTTTTGTCATTAACTCAACACAATTGTTTGCGGTTTGTGTCTTTGCTAAAATGATCTTTGCTAAGGTAATTGATAACAAATCGGCATTGAAAAATAAGCAAAATGCTTACAAAAACTGAAGAAAAGTAAAAAAAAAATGTAAATATGATTGAACAATTAAATCATGCTTTGTTATAAAAAATGCAAAAAAAAAAAAAAAAAAAATACTAAATTGGCACTACTTATCACGAAATGCAGTTCAAGCCGAGGATAAGCTCTCACAGTTCGCTTAGTTTTAACAAGCAGATCATAAATAAACAAATAATAATCTTCACAACAATGTGACTTTCATTCAACATTATTAAGCGTTGGTTTAGGCTATATTTAACCAGATTCACCGTAGCAGCACATAATTGATATCAAACTCCGAGAGATGTCTCTTACATTTATTTCTCGCTAAAGCAATTACCAAGTACGTCAAATGTTGTACACATTAATTGGAAGATGGAGTTTTTTTGCTGACATTTTATTTAACGAGTTCTTTCGTGACGTCTACAGATTTTAAATTAATCGAGATCTTCGAAAACGATGCGTTGCATAATTTTGTTATTTTTCATTAGGAAAGTTCGTTGGTGAAATTCGTTATAGGGGAGGTCGGGATTCTTACTATACATTCGGATTTTGAAAGGGATTATTTACAAATTTACCCCAACCTGTCTGCTGGCATATTTATAATTAATGAAAAAATACATCTTGAATAACCAAGGATCATCTCAAATTGTTTATATTTTTTTTTTTTTTGTTTACTAATGCCGAGATCCATTAGTAAAATTTTGTTGTGAAAATTATTTCATATTCATTTTGCATGATCAAAAACTTTTTGTTCTATAAATTAGTCACGACTAGGAACGATGATAGTTGTTTATATAATTTTTCAGTACTTTATACCTTGTAATACAATTTTCAATTCCATTTTTGTTATAGTTTTTAATTTATTCCATTTATCGATTAAGCTACTTACATTTCTTGTATGTATTGTTTACAAAGATTTCATATTTCATAATGGAATTAGATTTTGTAAACGAGATATAAATAAACAACAAGCAATGATAATAACACCAACACAACACATTAACACCATCAACACGATATATTATATATATACTAAATGTGAATTTGATATTATGTGCTTTGTTTTTTTAATGACTGAGCAAATTTTAATATCTGATAGCTGTTGTAAAACAAAACAATATTAATAGAATTGAAAAATGCAAATTCATTTGATATACCGACGATGGAGAAATGCGGCACGTAAGCGAGGACATTTTTTATTTATTTTTTTTTTTTTTTTTTATATTTATTCATTAAATAAATTTTCATGGGTAGTCAGTTCTTCTAGTAGATAGAAATTTGGAACTGACTGACACAAGAAGTTTTAAATGTAAGTGGCTTCGTTTGAATTAATTTCTGCCCAGCTCTGCTATATACCAATGGATTGCGTGGTGCAAAAAAAAATAATATACCTTTAATAAGTCAAAATTCACGTACGAAATACATTCATTACGCTTAAAATTAATTTATTTTATTTCTTTTACTAGGCTCAATGCACACGCTCATGCACAACAGTGTATTCTTAGTAAATTATAGAAATTCGAACTGCATTAATAAATGAAAGTGCATACACTCGTAAATATATTTTAATACTTTCTGTGCAAATATGATCCTATTTGGGTTTTTCAATCTAAATACGTCCTTAAACTGACAAAAAAAAAAATTAAATTAAAAAATTCGAGATACAATGTCATGTAATGGCTTATTTTCATAGAAAGCCTTATACGCGGTGGTACCCTAAAAAAGTGATACCCTAAAAAAGTGGTACCCTAAAAAAGTGATACCCTAAAAAGTGGTATCCTAAAAAAGTCGTATCCTAAAAGAAGTGGTACCCTAAAAAAGTGGTACCCTAAAAAAGTGGTATCCTAAAAAAGTGGTACCCTAAAAAAGTGATATCCTAAAAAGTGGTATCCTAAGAAAATGGTACCCTAAAAAAGTGGTACCCTAAAAAAGTGGTACCCTAAAAAATTGATACCATAAGAAAATGGTACCATAAAAAAGTGGTACCCTAAAAAAGTGGTACCATAAAAAAGTGGTATCAAAAAAGTGATACTCTAAAAAAGTGGTAACCAAAAAAGTGGTACCCTAAAAAAGTGGTATCAAAAAAAGTGATACTCTAAAAAAGTGTTATCAAAAAAGTGGTGCCTTAAAAAAGTGGTATCCTAAAAAAGTGATACCCTAAAAAATGGTACCCAAAAAAAGTGGTACGCTAAAAAAAGTGGTACCCTAAAAAACTGGTACCCTAAAAAACTGGTACCCTAAAAAAGTGGTAACGAAAAAAAGTGGTACCCTAAAAAAGTGGTATCAAAAAAAGTGGTACCCTAAAAAAGTGGTAACCAAAAAAAGTGGTACCATTGTCATATCTATTATTATCATCCATTTTTTTTTTCCTTAGAAAAGGGAGAATTCATCCTAATGGGCCTGTAATTAAATTTTAGAATGTCTTGCAGTATTGATTGTTAACAAAAAACAAAAACCCAAAATTGTATGAGATAAATTTTATTTGAAGCGAGATCAAGTGTCTCAATGAGTAATCTTTTCATATGTCGACGCAAGTTTTAACTTAATATATATATAATGTAAAAAACTCCCGGACTATGATTTACTTACACGAGTTGAAAAGCAACTGCGTACAAAATCTGGTAAAAATTTGCATATGGTATTATACTTAGACGCAAGAATCCATATATAAGTACATATGTATGTATGTATGTATACTTACATTTGTATTATTCCTTATATCGTATGCGTTCGTTCGTGTTTCATATTGCAATTGATTTCGTTTTGATTCCTTTGCAAACTTATCATATCTACAATTTTTTTTTTTTACACTACACCGTAGCTGATACATACGCAGCTTGCCAAAGCCATGTTAAGATTTCACATACAATTTCATTTTGTATTAACTCTCAAACACCAGCTCGTAGACTATAGTAATTTTTTTATGATTTTTCATTATTTTACTCTTTACTTTCCTCTGCTTATTCATTCGATTGTCTCAATCTCACGTTTTATGCTTTTTTTTTTTTTGTTTGTTTGTTTTTCTTATCGCAACATCTGTGACCACTCTGTTAGCATCCTTTCATCTCATGTAAATATACAAAATATTTATATATATATAGATATGCATATATATATATATATATATATATATATAGATGTATATATATGAATAATAACGACATTAACAGTGATGTTGCTGTTGCTATATGTATATATATCTATATATATATATATTCTCCTCGAAACTGTTGTTGTTGTATGTACGTATTATTATTGTTGTTATTCTATTGAATTTCAGTTCATTAGAAAATTGATTTATGTGAAAATTTAATAAACCCGTCTTGCATTCAACGCAGCTATTAAGGATAAAAAGTAAAAAAAATTTATAATCTTTCCATAACGAGACAAAGAAGAAGAAAAGAGTGAATTACTCATAAATCATCACTTTATGATTAGCAATAATAACAAATCGTACTAATTTCATATTACTCTGATTGATTTACTTAACCGATCTCATTAAGACTTTGTTGATAATAATGTGTGATGACAACGCGTAAACTTTTTCCTTCTTCTATAATTAATTAATTGAAAACCAAAAGTTGGTTAAGTTTCTGTTTTTTTTTTTTTTCTTTTCGTTTATTGTTCTTACTTTTTACTATAGTTTAAAATAAAAAAAAAAAAAAATATGAAATCTTTTCATAATTTAAATTAAAAATAACAAACATAACAAGCTAAGAATGTATTGGAAAAATTTTTTTTTCTATTAAATGTAATTTTTCCATTATATAGGAAACTCTAAAGGATTCTGTAATCTATCTACAAAAAAAAAAAAAAAAAAAAAAAAATCGATGAAGGGTTTTCAAATATTTAATAAAAAGCTTGAAATGGCTAATTACAATCAATTGGAATAAAAGATATAAAAGCTTGAGATGATCTAAATAAGTTTGATTTACTAATTTTTGGGAACTTTTTTTTGTTAAGGTGTTATGCATTGTTTTATATGTTCATATATATATATATATATATATTAGTAACATATTTTCCAAACGAAAAAAAAAACATTCAATTATTATGGGTTTGAAGTTTCTGAAACATACGTAAAGTTTTTAATAAAATCACATACCATCCAGTTGTTTCTATTATTCCCAAGGCAAGATGATTTCAATTCAACTAAATGCAATTTAATTGAATTTTAAATTAAAAATTTAGAGAGAGAGAGAAAAATACATTCATTCATTTCAAAAATATCGAAATTAAAATAATATTTCAAAAAATTTCACAAAAAAACTAGACACACTAAACACCAAATTTCATTATTATGAACGTGCTTTTATCCCCAAAACAGACATATAAAATATAAATGGTGTACAAATCTACACAAAAACACAAGTGCACTTCTTAACGTGCATACACACACACACATATATATATATATATATATATATAAAAATAAATAACAAACACCACAGGCGACTATAAAATATACGACACAAAATATCACAGCGGTTATCAATTTAAAAGCAAAGCAAAAAAAAAAAAGTGAAACAAAAAAACAAATAATATAAATATTTAGAAAAAAAAAAAAATCTGATAATAAATAAATAATAATAAATTGCAGGATATATATAACATATTTTGGAAAGAGAGATAGAAAGAAAGGAAGAGCAATATATTAGTTTGGGGAAAAAGAAGTCCATTATTTTCCAATTCGAAATGTTAAATAAAGTCCTGAAGTTCATATGAAGATTGGATGGATTTCTTTTTCCCCAACCTAATAATATGATTAACGTTGAGAATGGGGGTTTATAATCAATCACAGTTAAGCATAAAATTTTATTTATTTATATATGACAGAAAAAACTTTTCAAAAATATAATATAATAATATTACGAAATGCTCCTCTGTTAAGATAAACTTTATCAGCCTGTAATGACATAACAGCATATCGTCTTACTTAAGACACCAATTTAATAAATCTATCAATCTTCTTTTTAAATGAATGTTTAAATATCTGTACAAATGGCCAGTCGATATTCGTGACTCATTCAAAGAGGATTTTCTTCAAAAAAAAATATTCATTTTTACAACCGCCAACGTAGAAGTTTAATATTGCATGTTACAATTACAATAAGCAGGTCATCAAAACCTCATCATCAAAATTAGTTGATTAAAATTTGCAATCAATTACCTTAATATGTATTAGAAATATATATAAAATTTCCTAAAATTCAAATACGTTAAGTGAAAAATCAAAATCCTTGTTATTACCTTTTCATTTTTAGTAATTTTTCATTGTAAGCATTGAAAAATGACTTAAGGTGCCTAAAATCAATAAAAAAAAAAAAAAAAATAAATATAATCGAACTGAAAACTACAAAAAAAACTCACATATTTATTATTAAAGCCAAGAAAGACTTTTTACCAAAAAAAAAAAAAAATTTTCAATTTCAATAATACATAGATGTTGTGTATAAAAAAGAATTCATATCGTTTTCAAAAAATCCTAACCCACTAATAACGTTTGTCAAAATTCCAAATTTCAAATTCAATCATTTGATTAGAAGTTACACTAGTTTTAGTGACGATACCTTTGTTGTAAATTTCAAAATAATTAAAATTCGAATTTCGTTTCGTTTTTGATTAAAATTCGCTTTTTGATAGGAAGCAATGCCGCTTAAAGCCAACACACTCGCTTGAAAGCGATTAGGAAAATCTTTTCTTTGAAAATAACAATTTGTAAGTGATTTGTAGATTTTAAACGTAGTTTTATGAACAGTGATTATCCCTGAAAGCAGTGGACATTTGAGAAGATGCCAGCAAAAAAAATCAACGAATTACTAAGTCGCAACTTTATTTGAGACTATTTAACCGCAATAAAAGAAAATTTTTCGTAAAGTAAAGTGACAACTAAACGAAATATAAGTCCATCGCGCTACAATTCTGTTGAAGAGCCGCGCGAAGGCATCAAAAACGCAACGGTCAGATGGCAAGATAATGGCTAGCATAGTTGGAAATGCTTATGATGATATTCTATTGATCGACTGCCTTGAAGAAAAAAAGAACAATTAGAATTAGTGAATATTATATGACATTTTTCAAGACAAGACGGTTGAAGAAAGAAATTACGATCTAAACAGTTCTAAATAGCCAAAAAAAAGACGCTTCTTCACCAAGACAACACAACCACAAACCAAGGCTACAATGGAAGAGTTACATGAAATTAAATTCGCATTACGACAATCCTTGTCGTATTCTCCCAACCCTTAACCCGTAACTATAAATATCTGTTTGAAAATTCGAAAAAAGGTTTTTCCAATGAAAATGGTTTCGATCAAATGGTAAAGTCACAAGGAACACTAAAGCATATTTTTTAAGTAGTCGCGACAAATCTTTATGATAAATAAGACATGAAAATATTAAATAGCTGCGTCACTTTTGAGGGGGAATAATCTTGATAATAATAAAATCAAATTTAAAAAACAAAAATTGTTCGTGCTCTGTGCTAAGATCGACCGCTATTAATCGATTCCTTATAGTTTAAAAAGATGAAAAAGTATATCGGCCTTAGGATGGATGATAGATAAACACTAACTCACATAATTTTTTGTTAATTGTGACGATGTAATTGAACTCATTTTCAATCTGATAATTACAAAGAAAAAAAACAAGAAAATGTATAATTCTATAATCGAGTTCATAATTAATTCCGGGAACTTCAACCTGAAATGTTAATTTTTTTTTGCCAGGATTACTCTCCTCCGCTCGAATTACTCTAAATTTCAAATCATTTAGAGTTCCTCTCGATGAAGCTATATTAACGTATATTTTAAAATATTCACGAAAACTTTCTAAAGATATCAATCAGTTAGCATATCAGAGAAATTAAAAATCAATAAGCGAGAGATTAGACTTCAACTTCCCTCCGAGATTTTATTTAACACAGAAAGTGTTTTGGGAGAGTTTATGAAATACATTGAAATTTCAAGGAAATCATTTTTTTAAGGTAATGATTTTTTTTTTGTCACGTACTCTAGAAGGTTCAATGCATCTATTAAGATAATAAAATAAAGTAAATTTTCTTGGAAATCTAAGGTAGCGTTACTTTACCTCCTAACACTCTTCACGTGTAACTACCTGAATAGCCCTTGAACAATTGAAAGTTTTTTTTTTTCCCTCGTGAGTATTAATCACGTAATTCTTGATTATATTATGCATCAACAATAACATAGAAAGGAAATGTTGCTGGCAATTTTACATGAGGAAATAAATGTTTTAAAATGATGTTCTAAGAGGTAGAATTATCTAAGAGAGTTCATTGTTTACAGACATTATTACGAAGCGCCTATATATATATAGATATATATATTAGTTTGGGGAAAAAGAAATCCATTATTTTATCGGTAGATGGCTACACTGGTAGATTTCTCGTAATAGTATCGATCAAACAATTTCAGATTTATGCTCGTTGGAAAGGTGACATTTCGCAGTAAAAAAAATTCAT
>KK351193.1:212786-228004 GCA_000671755.1 Glossina brevipalpis
ATTGAAAATTTTTTCAAAATCTATTGAAAATCTTTTCAAAATCTATTGAAAATCTTTTCAAAATCTATTGAAAATCTTTTCAAAATCTATTGAAAATCTTTTTCAAATGCCAAAGAAAAAAAAATGGCGCCAAACGATGCGGTTTGATGGATATTTAAATTGACATCAAGGGCCATCTGTAAGCAAATTTCGGCTCCTTATTCACATGCCTGTTTCGCTCCTATAATCAACAAACAAAAATACGGGGAAATACCCAGTTCCTGAAAGAAACGATTAATCGATAAATTCTGATCTTCATTTCAACACTCTCCGGCATAATATTTTTCTTATAGGACATACAAATTCTCAAATAATCAGAATGATTACAACAACGACCGTAAATTAGTGTTATCGCTTATAACTAGTTTTTGATAAAAAAAATATTTGAAAATCAACAAAAATTACTGGAGCATACGTAGTAGTTTGTACTTTGAAAAATTCGAACACATACATTAAATAAATACAAAAAAAATATATTTGGCTGTGCCGATTCTTTTACATCCACCATTTTTATTCCAAAAAAAAGGTCAAAGAAACTAAATTTCGACTCCTGTTTATAATATTGGATAGGCATGTCAGATTTTTTTTCCAATTAATGGGCATACCGCGGAAATTTTTATCATGTTAGTCTATCTATACTGAAAAAAATATTCGGAAAGTAGAGTTGTTTTCCGTTTTTGATCTAAATAGTTTTATTTTCACGATCGGAAAACCGGTTATTGCAGACATTAAATAGACAGACTGATAGATAGACTGATGGATAGACTGATTTCTTATATTAGTTTGGGGAAAAAGAAATCCATTATTTTCCAATTCGAAATGTTAAATAAAGTCCTGAAGTTCATATAAGATTGGATGGATTTCTTTTTCCCCAAACTAATATTATTCTTAAAGCGATTCAAAATTTTACACTGATTAGATTTACTTTATTTCTTAATTGCAATTGAAATGATCTTTAGAAAATAATTATGAGACAAAAATTTGCTCCGATTATCTAATTAATACAGTCACAATTAATATAACATTTTTACCGATTTTTTATGAAAGTCTAACATGGCAAACGTTAAAAATTTATAAAAGCAAGAGGAATAACAATTTCGTACTCCTATCAATTTGTATGCAACAAGTAGGAAATACGATATAATTAGTTGAAAATTGATGGTTATTTACTTTTACTCCTGAAAACTTAATTTAGTACTTATCGAATATGATCTTAATTAAAATCTTATCCCGTTTTAAAAAAAAAAAAAAAAACAACTACCCATCATCTAAAAAGGTGAGATGGGTGTGATGGAGTGTATAAAATGGTGATTTGGATGAATACGTTTAAGATGCCGCTGTTGTGGATCCTAACATCCTATATAATGGCTTAGTGTTAGTATTAATGCAAGCAAATATCCTATGTTTGTATGTTTCTATCTAATACCATTTATTCAATCAGACAATGAAATATTCATTAGACTTTAATAAAAAGATTTAAAGTAAGTTAATGATGTGTATTAAAATATTTGTTTCAAGCCGAATACAATTTCTCTTTTTTTTTTGTTCTTTTTTTTTTTTTAGGTATTTTAAAACATACATTATCTCTAGTATATTCGTGTAAGTATAACTACTTTGAAATTAATTGCTTTCATTGCTACGCAGGTCTTTTTAGTTTTTTGCTTTTTTTCCTCTCTCTCTCTCTTCCACTGTGTCTCTCTCTCTCTCTCTCTCTCTCTCTCTCTCTCTCTCTTTCTCTCTCTCTCTCTCTCTCTCTCTCTTGCATTATACAACAAAAGAAGTTGTAAGATTTTTTTTTTACCGTTTTTTTCTTTCCGTAGTTTTTTTTGGTTACAAAAACCATTTAAGAAATATTTGCAGAGAATGTAAAAGTTGTCTTCATAAATCTTTGTTAGAATTGTGGCACATATTATCTGAAAATTTACTGCATACTCTCCGTTAAGCAATTAGCAAGACTTAAACATGACACGAATTATACTTATACCAATAACCAAGTATAATATAATAATATATGTATACAATAAAAACACAGATGGCCATATATATATATATATATACATCATTTATTTGGTTCTTAAGTTTTAAAGAACTATCCCCTTGATAAATGTCTTAACTATGCAGAGGGGGAGGTTTATTTAAAATATCTCACATTTTTTTTTAAATGCAATCAATTTATTACACTTACCAACGAAAGTGAAGGGTGGTATATTCATTTTGTCGTTTGTAACTCCCAAAAGGAAATTTCGGAGATCCCACAAAGTATATATATTAGGTTGGGGAAAAGGTAATCCATTATTTTCCAATTCGAAATGTTAAATAAAGTCCTGAAGTTCTTATAAGATTGGATGGATTACCTTTTCCCCAACCTAATATATATTCTTAAATCAGCATCAAATTTAGAATCAATTTAAGCATGTCCATCTGTCCGTCTGTCAGTGTAATGTCTCTGGTAAACATTCTTCTGACCGCAAAAAGAAAAGATATCGTTTTCAAATTTAGAAAGAACATTTCTTTTACGCAAGTTGGTATTGAAAATGAGCCAAATCGTTATCGGTACTGAAAACACGTCTCTTCTCTCTGGCTGTTTTGCTTTGGCTGTTTTTCACGGCATTCCATGACTGACAGGTGTTTTTTGCGGTATCCCACCAAAAATAGGAAAAATTTGCAAACGCGTACCTATTAAAATTGAGTTTTCTCATTTTTTTTTTTTTAAGATAAAGGTGGTGGATATAAAAGATTCGGCATAGCCGAATATAGTCTTCTCTTTTATTTGCTGTTGTTGTTGCTTTTTCCTTCCTTTAATTTTAGTTCTAAAAGCACTAGTTACCATTTAGAAAAGAATATTGCAAATTTTGTTCATCTTTTGTTTTTTTAAATAGAAATAAATTTTTATGCCCACCTCCGATAGTTAGTGGTGTTATATTTCCCATGAGAAAGCTTCAAAGATTCTCTAAAGTTTACATATTCTTAGTAATTAGTGTCAAATTTTGAATCGATGTACATATATATATATTCGTCCGTCTATCATTGTACATATGTACATTTTCCCATAGTCTGGGGAAAAAGAAATCCATTATTTTCCAATTCGAAATGTTAAATAAAGTCCTGAAGTTCATATAAGATTGAATGGATTTCTTTTTCCCTAAACTAATATTAAGATTTCAGTTTCGAATTTAAAAAACGCTGCAAATTCTTGCGCATTCTTGGTTGGTATTGAAAACGAATCAAATTAGTCAAAAGACTTAGTTATACTTAGTATAACAAAGAGTGACTAAACTTTTCTTGCAAATGAAGCTTTTGCTTTGCTATTAAAAATCATTTTTAAACTTCTTTTACTTTAAATACCTTTTGTATTTAAGACTCATTAATCTTCTTTTGATTAACAATAATTTTCCTTTTTTATGGGATCCGGTTGTGGTGTGAAGTCAATGGGAAGAGACCGAGAGAGAGAGAGAGAGAGAGAGAGAGAGAGAGAGCAAAAGACCATCGTTGACTTTATCATTAATGCACTTTATACAATACACACCATGATTGCCTTTACTATTGATCGTCCCGAAAAAAACAGATGCATATTTTTCTATTTTCGGTTTGAAATGTTAGCGAACGTTCTTATAATATTAGTTTGGGGAAAAAGAAATCCATTATTTTCTAATTCGAAATGTTAAATAAAGTCCTGAAGTTCATATAAGACTGGATGGATTTCTTTTTCCCCAAACTAATATATTCTTCTTCAATGTAATTTTATCATGATTTAATTTCCACACATATTCTCTCACTATGCCTTACGTTATTATTATTACTATTATTATTATTATTATAATTTTCTAGACTAATGAAATCAATTCTTAGACCAGAGAAAATATTGGAGCACTAGAAACAAACGCTATCGGCTCTCTTTTCTCAAGACGCTTACATTTTTGAAGATCAGCAGGAAGTGTTGTGTAATGATGAATGATATAACCAAACGAAACTGTCACTAGTAGTTTGCGTTATCCCTAAAATGCAGTTAAGCCCAAAAACCAGGTACAATATTAGAAAAGTCGCGATACTGTAGTTTTTCAACATGATAATGGCCGCTTCATATAATCTTATATTCAGATGTCTACGGATAGAGAAAAGCCTACACGTCCTATCTCGTCGGTGGTCGAAAACCAAAAGGGGAAGCAAACATGTTTACTGTAATATATGCAATCTTGGTTGGTTTTTCTTCTATAGTTTAGCGTTGCCAAACTCTTGACTCTTTTCAACAGAGTTGCCCACTTGTCAATATCCAACTAGATATTACGATTTACTTCCGATGGCAGTAAATTTACAAAAATCTCTCACTTTTCGATATGCATAACTGACATAAAGTAAATGTGTGTATATATTAATCATAAAAAAATCGCTTAAAGAAATGCATGTGTGTATTCATCTACTTAGGCACGAACTTTATTTTATTGATAATTTAAACAAATACGTCAAGTTAAATTGCGTTAAATCTGACCACATGCCTAGACAATGTTTATGAGATAATTACATCACCCAACAAACTCATAGAAATGAATGCACGTTCCATAGAAATGCGCACACACACACACACACTTATTCATTCGATGCTTACATATTATTCGAGCTATATTTACTGAAGTGATCCTGTAAGAATGTGTAGAAAATCTAAATTTTATATCTAAAAGAATGATTTTGACAGCATTTACATACTGACAATAGAGAATATAATAATGGTAATTATGACGTTAAGGATAATTATGATGATAATAATAATAATAATAATAATAATAATAATGACGCTGATTACGACGTAACTTGATTGTGATTTGAGTTTTAATCTACGGATTTTGTTACATAAAATTTCGCCTTTAATTTTCATTTTGTTGGTGAATTGTGCCTTTTGTGAACACGAACTTGGGTAGTAAGTTTACAGAATTTATAAGCAATTATTCCGAAAGAAGGTGGTGGCAGCTACTTGTGTAACGTACCAAGTGAACTGAAAAGTTCGTAGGCTAACATATATAGATAGCGCTACTAGTATTAAATCCATATGATTTTTAATTAGTCCTAACCTCCAAAAGAGTCGGTTCATCACGTGCAGTTCACTCGGCTGACTGTCAATTGGACTCCTGGCGTGAAATAATGCAGCCATGTTTCATTCATTGTCACATATCGACGTAAAAATTCGAATTTATTACGATTGAACAGTTTCAAACACTGCTTAGAATCATCAATTCGTCGTTGCTATTGATCGATTGTGAGCTCGCTGCGGCAGCCACTTTGAACATAGCTTTCGCATATCCCAATTACTCATTCACGATATGTCCAACACGTTCCTTCGATATCTTTAGGGTCTCAGCTATTTCAAGCAACTTCACTTTACGATAAATCCGAAATTGTGGTCTTTTTTTGATGTTTTCGTCGTTAACAGGCTTTTTGGTGCGTCCGCTGCTATCTCAAGCAACTTCACTTTACGATAAATCCGAAATTGTGGTCTATTTTTGATGTTTTCGTCGTTAACAGGCTTTTTGGTGGGTCCGCTTCTATCTCAACCAACTTCACTTTACGATAAATCCGAAATTGTGGTCTTTTTTTGATGTTTTCGTCGTTAACAGGCTTTTTGGTGTGTCCGCTGCTATCTCAAGCAACTTCACTTTACGATTATTCGAAATTGTGGTCTTTTTTTGATGTTTTCGTCGTTAACAGGTTTTTGGGTGCGTCCGTTGCGTGCATCGTCCTCGGTGCTTATTTCGTCTCGTTTAAGCTTAGCAAACCATTTTTCTACGATTGATTTTCCTGGTGCAAAGTCCGAATAATGTTTATCAAGACAAGCTTAAGCTTCAATAGTATTTTTTTTTTTTTCATATTTTTCGGATTTTTTTTTAATAATAAACTAACAAAAGTTGCTTCATTAAAAATGCTTTAAATTACATACTAATAGCGTAACAATAAAAATCATATGCATTTAATACTAGGAGCACTATCTATGTATTAGCCTACGAACTTTTCAGCCCACCTCTTTATATATGTCCCTACCATTGTATGCATACTCAAGTATACGTACGTACGTACGTACGTAAGTAAAATATCCACTAACTACATGCAGGAAATTAATAAGCTTAACTGTTAGCCAAGAATATTTTGAATTTTACCCTCTACTTGCCGGGCAAAGTTCACCAAAAGGCGTTTGGCAAAGTATTTTTATTTGTGTACAAATTTAAAATAATTAAAATGTATTCAAGTAGTTGAAGGAGACTTATTTGCCATTCGCATAGATAAGTTTTTATGTAAATGTTGTTGACATTTTACTAATTTTTTTCTATTGCTATTAAATTACATACATACATACTTACGTGTCTATTCCTTCTTGTTTTTTCTTATTGCAGAGAATTTCTGTTTTTCTTTTTCTTTTTTTCTTACTTTTTTTTCCATTTTTGCTGGCTCACAATCGTACAAAGCTTGTTATAGAAACTATTCAGCACCCATTTCATTGAAAGTGAACTACTTCAACCTTTGTTGAATTAACCGCACGCACAAAAACTTTAATTCTTCTTATCAACAAATAAGGCACACACGGGCTGACACAAACTTTGCATATAAATATATATATAAATACATATAAATATATATATATATATATATAAATATATGTACATAAAGCCAGACATCCTAGTGCTTATTTCAAAATGAATCTCGTAATGGTATCCGTGCTTTTGTTAGCCATGTTGGCATTTCGGCCGACATTGATTTATGGTACAAAGAGCTTGGCATCCGCTGGCAATAGCAACAACCACAATCTAAGAGCCAACAAACATTGTAAACGACACACAACCACTGCAATGCTATCGTCCTCACATACACCCACATTAACATCAACAGCCAAATTAGTTTTGTCTCTGGAATCGGGTAAGGTTTTAGTGCGTCCTGCACGTGGAGCCAATTCAGAAACTATAAACGGTGGCGGTGGCGGTGGCGGTGGCGGTGGCGGTGGCGGTAACAATGCCAATGGCGGTGGTAATAAACGTCAAAAAAATAATAATAAAAAATTATATAATAATAAAAAATCCTCGCATGAGAATGCATCACCAACAACATCAACATCAACGTCATTATCCTCTATACCTTTATCATCATCAAATGGACGAAAATCTAACGAAAGTATATACTCAGCCATGGTTGTAGCACCCGCAGCCAATTTGAAAAGTCAATTTAATAGTAATAGCGGTGGTAATAATAGCAAAAGCAAACAGCGTCAATTATTGAAATCACAAAAACATCAAAATAATGGTAAACATTCATCGGATGACGAAACAAACAAACATAATATTGAAAGAACACACAGCGAAAGTGAGAAGACATGTAAGTAAATCTTATTTACTCTTCTTATTAAATAAAAAAAACAAAGAAAACTTAAAAGAAAAAAAAAAAAAAAAAAAAGTTAAGAAACGCAACAAAAACTGGTCTAAAAACCGTATTCACTTATACTAAGGAAAGTATGTTTCAGTCAATTTTTGTATCCAGCATCAAACAGTAATCGCGTATAGCATTACAAGGTTTTTAACTTGCTTCGGATGAAATGAATGAAGCACTTATCTGTTCCTATTGTATATTTAAGAGTATTTCAGAATTTTAGACTTTACAAAAAATGCAGGAAATAGAGGTGTTTTCAGATTATTTTATACTGGAAGTATAGAGCTTGAGATCGATTTTGAATACCAACGTATGTTAAAGCCCTTTTAATGTGCTTGACAAACTTCATCCAGAGATGTCTTTATTTTTGTGTCCCAGAAATTACAATAATAAGTAGACAGACAGCAGAGCAGACGGACGGACGGACGGAATCTAGTTAGATTCCGAATTTGATATTGATCGAAAATTTAATATATTTTATAGGTTTTCTAAAGCTGTTATCTTAATTTTATAAACGTTTTCACAAAAGAACTAAATTTCATTACTCTATTATATCGAGTGGGCGAAGTCGATCCTTTCTATTTTTGTACCGATAATTTAATAAGTGTGTAAATTGCTACAGATCTGTCTGCTATAGTTTATGAGTAAAAAAAGCTGAAAATCCATCTTTTTTTTTTCTTAAAAGATGTTTTCAATTCACGTTGAACTGTGGGCGTGTCCTTTGACCGATTTGACCTATTTACAACACAAAACTGCATGCAAGAGCTTCAAATGTTTCTATCAAATTTGAAGCCAATGCCTTTTATGTTGTGTGGTGAGGAGATAAACAGACATTACACAGATGGACACACGGAGAGATGAATAGGGCCAGACAAACGGATATGCTTAAATGGATTCTAAATTTGATGCTGATGAGTATATATACTTTGTGGGGTCTTTGAAGCTTCCTTCTGGGCATTGCAAACAAAATGGCGGGTGGCGGGTCAAAAAAAAATTCAAATTAAAAAAGAAACGACTGTAATGAAATATTAATGCGATTGACAAGTAGGTAGATGCAAAAGTGCTGTAGGATCATCTATTGAATATATAATATACAGAAACCTTCTTTATTATATCTCTTGTAGTTTGTGAATTATTATTAGCTGGTGGGTAGCACAAAAGAGAGGTAATATTAAAATGCCTCTAGAAACTATTACTCTGAAGAGCGTAAATATTCATTGAATATATTGAAAATTTGCTTTACAAAAATAGTTTTAATGGGTTTATCTTCACGGTACTAGTTTACATAAATTGTTATGATGTGATTGATATTGTTACGAAAACCAAAAAAAACTTCTAAAATACGCCTGCAGTAAACGTGCTAAAATCTATGACAGATGAAATTCCTTTTAATGCGTTACCTGCGTGAGCTGTGGTCATAAAAAAGTGCATTTGCAGCTATCGATGAAAACAAAAATTGACAACAATTCCCGCGAAATCTACCAGGTAGTGGGATTAATGAAACTATGTCGGGAACTACGGCAGCGAGGAATTAGCAGGTATATCAGAATGAAACACAGAATTTGCGACGTTTATAAGGTTAAATGAAACTAAGCCGGGAAATCTAGCAGCAAGGAATTAGCAGCCATCGTAGATTGGGACGCGACGCGTGTGATATTCATAAGATTTAATGAATATACGCCGGTAAATCCAGCAACGAGGTGTTAGCAGGCATCCCCGAACGGGACGGAACGTTTGTGAAATGGGTCGGTAAGGTTTAGGAACTACGCATTTCATTTAAGATAAAAAAGTCGTAAGAGTCAGTTGCAATATAACGTTATATACTGATAGTTGTATACTGATACTTGTACGTTGAGAGTAGAATAATAATAATATTTGAGTCAAATAAGCTTTAGAGAGAAAAAAGTTCCTTTAAATAACTGTAAAAAAACATTGAAATTGTAAATAAAATCTACGCGTTTCATGACCTAACGATACGGACTTTATCTGAAGGAAAAATACAATAGGAAAAAAGCAATTTTGTAACAATATGATAGACAGATAAGTTATTTCTTTCATAAAATTCATCTGTCGTTCCCTATCCTATCGACCAGGCGTATCCGTTTTTTTTTGTCAAATTGCGCTCGTATTTTTTTCCTTAGATTATGAAGAACCAAAGGTTCCTTGACGGGCATATCTAGATATTATAACGGTTTGTTGTTTTTTTTTTCACTTTTTTTATTTTTCATAATTATCCTCTCTGCACTATATTTCGAGTTTTTTTTGTTTCTTCTAAAATTTCATATATATATATACACAAAGAGTTTTTTTGCTTATACGTATGTTTGCATCAAAACATAATAATCCGATTATATGCTTTAGGACATAGCGTTAATATGTTCTTACATAGAAAAAAAAAAGATGAGATTGTATGTATATATATATATATATTACTGTTTACTACAATTATAAACATTCATAAGTGCATAAATTGTACAAGCATTCCTTACGATATTAAAGGGAAAAATTCCAGATGTTATAACTGAGTAATATACGTACACATACGTATGGGGTATACAAATTTGATATATTTTTTAATAAAACGAAATAGCGAGAGCACTTTACAGATTTCCTTTTATTTTAGGAAATCGTAAACATGTGTAAGAAATTTCAAAGAAATATAAAGTCTTTATGGTAAGGTCGAGAAAAATGCTTCTAAATATTGAAAGGGAAAAAAAGACTTCATTATAATCAAAAAGCAATGGTGGTGATGTTGTTGGCAAGGCGACAGATTTCATATTATTTAATTAAATTTTGAGTACACTTGGTTTCAGAAAAATTAAGTAAATGTAATAAGTGGGGAAAACTGTATTCGCGTCTTTGGGCGCCCGTTATCATCGTATTAAATTGAATCTATAGAAAGATTTGTAGCGCTCGGAAGGAAGAAGCTTCAAAGAAACATTAAAGTTTATATATATTTTTCGTTAATATTAAATTCTAAGTAGATTCGTTCATCTATTTCGTCGGTCTATCCATGCATATAATATATCTACGGTAAACTATGGCAAAACTGTTTGGACGCAAGTTGGTATTGAATAGAAGCCAAATCGGTTGAAGGATACGCTTACAGTACAGCATAAACTAGAAACACTTCTATTTTAAAACGCAAAAAAATGGGGATTTACTTATTATTTAGAAGTCATAACAGATTGATGTATAAAAATTTCCACATATGTTGCGCTTGCTATCTTGCAAAGAATCGACCAATCGACCACCCGATATAATGGAATGTTGGTATTTAGGTTTTTTTTTGTGAAGATGCTTGTAACACTAAGAAAAAAAAACTCTAGACACCCCTAAGTATGTATATCCCTTGCTGCTGGATTTCCCGGCGTACTTTCATTTAACCTTACGAACATCACACGCATCGCGTCCCAATCTACGATGGCTGCTAATTCCTTGCTGCTAGATTTCCCGGCTTAGTTTCATTTAACCTTATAAACATCGCAAATTCTGTGTTTCATTCTGATATACCTGCTAATTCATCGCTGCTGTAGTTCCCGACATAGTTTCATTAATCCCATTACCTGCTAGATTTCGTGGGAATTGTTATCAATCTTTGCTTTCATCGATAGCTACAAATGCACTTTTTTATGACCACAGCTCACGTAGGTAACGCATTAAAAGAAATTTCCTCTATCATAGATTTGGGCAAGTTTACTGCAGGCGTATTTTAGAAGTTTTTTTTGGTTTTCGTAACAATATCAATCACATCATAACAATTTATGTAAACTAGTACCGTGAAGATAAACCCATTAAAACTATTTTTGCAAAGCAAATTTTCAATATATTCAATGAATATTTAAGCTCTTCAGAGTAATAGTTTTTAGAGGCATTTTAAAATTACCTCTCTTTTGTGCTACCCACCAGCTAATAATAATTCACAAACTACAAGAGATATAATAAAGAAGGTTTCTGTATATTATATATTCAATAGATGATCCTACAGCACTTTTGCACTTACCTACTTGTCAATCGCATTAATATTTCATTACAGTCGTTTCTTTTTTTATTTGAATTTTTTTTTGACCCGCCACCCGCCATTTTGTTTGCAATGCCCAGAAGGAAGCTTCAAAGACCCCACAAAGTATATATATACTCATCAGCATCAAATTTAGAATCCATTTAAGCATATCCGTTTGTCTGGCCCTATTCATCTCTCCGTGTGTCCATCTGTGTAATGTCTGTTTATCTCCTCACCACACAACATAAAAGGCATTGGCTTCAAATTTGATAGAAACATTTGAAGCTCTTGCATGCAGTTTTGTGTTGTAAATAGGTCAAATCGGTCAAAGGACACGCCCACAGTTCAACGTGAATTGAAAACATCTTTTAAGAAAAAAAAAAAGATGGATTTTCAGCTTTTCTACTCATAAACTATAGCAGACACATCTGTAGAAATTTACACACTTATTAAGTTATCGGTACAAAAATGGAAAGGATCGACTTCGCTCACTCGATATAATAGAGTAATGAAATTTAGTTCTTTTATGAAAACATTTATAAAATTAAGATAACAGCTTTAGAAAACCTATAAAGTATATTAAATTTTCGATCAATATCAAATTCGGAATTTACCTAGATTCCGTCCGTCCGTCCGTCTGCCCTGCTGTCTGTCTACTTATTATTGTAATGTCTGGGACACACAAAAATAAAGACCTCTCTGGATGAAGTTTGTCAAGCACATTAAAATGGCTTTAACATACGTTGGTATTCAAAATCGATCTCAAGCTCTATACTTCCAGTATAAAATAATCTGAAAACACCTCTGTTTCCTGGATGTTTTGCTTACATACTTATAGACTACACAATAAAAATTTCGATGGTATTTTACAAAAATAGAAATAATTTGCTACGCCTCAATTATTAAAATTTATTTATTTTTTAGTTTTTTTTTTTTAAGACCAAGATAGTCAATATAAAAGCTTCAGTTGTATATATTTTCTTTCTTGTTTTTTTTTTTTTTTTTTTTTTCAAACTATGATAGGTATAGCAGATTTGTCTAAAGCCGAATATAATTTCCATCGTTCTTTTTTTACCTGTGTATTAATATTGATAAGCTTAGGCGAGATACACTTACTTTCACAAGTTGTTTGTGGAATTCAATGGTTTATGAACATTATGTGTGAACATTATGTTGTTCACGATACAAGTTATTCGTTTTTGTGTCTTGCACGGTCTTAAAAATTAAAATTAAAAAAAAAAAACTAATTTTTGATATAAAAACTCATTTATTTTCACTTAATCTTAATTCCTTATTTTCATAACACTTATCGCATATGTTATCAAAAAAAGAATGCCAGCAGAATATAAATGAATAAATGATAGACGGACGGATCGACGAGATTAGCTGACAAAGGAATACACAGAACTACGGCTAAACGAATAGTTAAACGACGGAGTAGACCGATGGACAGATGGACTTTTCTAATTTTAATTCAAACGTTTCATACAAATAAAATGAAACGCCGGATAACCACGTACATTCGATTGTAAACCATTTTTTTTTTCACAATGGAAAAAACGAAAATTTTACGTTGTAGTAGGGAGTTTATTTTTTCAAAAAAAAAAAACACCGAAAAAGAACTAAAAGACTCGGTAAACATTCTCAATAAACATATTTAGTATTATATAAATTCTTAAACATATGACATATTCGTGTAGCATATACGTAAAGAGCATCATCATCATTCTGGTCATCCAATCAAAGTCGATTTAGAAAACAATCCTAAATCGATTGTGATAATAAAAGGTGAGGTGAGTGCTGTCTTAAGCCTTTCTGGATGTTATGTACATTCGCATACATTTGTAATATTAGTTTGGGGAAAAAGAAATCCATTATTTTCCAATTCGAAATGTTAAATAAAGTCCTGAAGTTCATATAAGATTGGATGGATTTCTTTTTTCCCCAAGCTAATATTAAAGAAATCCATTATTTTCCAATTCGAAATGTTAAATAAAGTCCTGAAGTTCATATAAGATTGGATGGATTTCTTTTTCTTATTTCATAAGACAAGTATGGTGTAGGATATAAAGAGCTTTGGATAAGATAAGTGCCACGATGCTTCACACATTCCAATATAGACATATTCGTATTTAAAGAAAATAAAGAATTTAAAGACATTTAAATTCGATTTATTCGAGTTTCTCCCGTCGTTACATGACAACGTGAACAATTAAAAGAAATCATTAATTTATCGAGTGTAAGTGCATCAAAGTGCCACAAAGGTTACGAAGAAAGCAAATATGGACAATAAAAATTCGTAAAAAAAATCGTAGAAAGCTAGACTGATTGATATATGTTATTCAAACTAGTTGGATCCATTGAAGATGGATGGATCGGCTACGAGTTGATATATCGATATTCAATCATATATTTTGAAAGGCATTCGCTAAAATAGCGGGTTCATTTCGTATATTATTTTAAAGGTTGTTCTATGTAGATTCATATGACGTTTACAAAAGGTTCTTACGTATTTTAATTTGGACAGAGTGGGCTTCCAAATGCAAATACATATGCTTGACGCTTATTGCTTTACAGAGCTATGTTGACGATTTTACAGAGCTCTGTTAATGTTAATTGGTAAATGTCTTTGCTAATTAAATTCCAATTTATCTTCATACCCTTTAATTTTCATACCCCTATTGCTGCTAGTCGCGAATCTTAGTTTCTCATGTAGATATTGAGGTTGCCTAATGTAAATAATTTTAGGCATCAGTTTTAGTGCTCTCTGTTGGAGCATGTTTTCTCAAGCGAGATCTCCTGCATAGCCCTTTTATGAAATTTGAAGCTGCTGAGTACGATGCCGAATTGATGTTTTTTGGGTTTTCGCCGACACTCTCGATTACAACAGCAATGTCTTCAAGGGACCGATCGGTACCTCAATGCAAAGGAGACTGACTGACTGTCTATAATTAACTTAGTTTCTTCAAATTTTTTTGACTACTCTTCAAATTGTTGACACATTAAGTAGACTTTCTTTCTCAGCGTAGCTTTCCCTTTTTTGCGTAATTAGATTTTCCCAATTTTAATGCGCTCTTCTTTTTTGTGTAGTGCTCCTTTTTTTAATACTCGTAACAACTGTAGATAGCAGCTGCCAAATGTCAGAGAGTTCCATCTTGCATAAAAAAAAAAAAACGACAAAAAATATAAATAGTGCAGCACTCTTTTTGAGACACTTTAAATGAGGATACAATTTTTTTCGAAGAGTTAGTAATAGAATGTACCGTAGCAATGTACGACGACTGACTATGACTATCCTGCATTATGACCGCATGAACATCAAATTATTAGTTATAATATATGTGCATACATATAACTAAAAAAAAGAACCAACTTTGTTAATATGTTAGTTTGGGGAAAAAGAAATCCATCCAATCTTATATGAACTTCAGGACTTTATTTAATATTTCGAATTGGAAAAATAATGGATTTCTTTTTCCCCAAACTAATATGTTAATAATCTCATTGAATGATTTTTCTGTACTTTTTTTTTTTTTACTTTTTCTGTAGCTACAACTTGCCGTTATGCCAAGAACGCCTGGTCTGATTGTAATCCCCAGACTAATTTACGTACACGTACCTTAACACTTAAAAAAGGTGACCCGAATTGTTTGCAAACCAGAACCATGGAAAAAAAGTGTAAAAAACGTAAGTTCACAAAATTCATATCATATCCATGAACATTAACTACTACTACTACACAGTCACATAGTTTTAGTTTTTTTTTTTTTTTTTT
>KK351193.1:234854-273149 GCA_000671755.1 Glossina brevipalpis
CGAGTTTTATTTTATTAAACATAGAAGCGTTGTTTTTTTTTGATATTAAGTTATAAAATTTCACTGTGGAAGGAAGTTCGGGGCTTCTATTCCGATTCAATTCGTAGTAAACATTATAAGAGTCCTAAAAAAGGCAGCCATTTGAAATTTTATAAAAACAATTCTGATTGCCATAGAAAGAGAGAAGCATAGTCTGGCCATACTCTGAGATAAACTTGAAAAACTTAGTGCTTCAAGTAAATTGTTTGAATCAAAGAGTATAAGGCATGATGCAGTTGGCGAAGTTATCGAGTTGTGGAAAAACGAAGTTCACAAGTACATCAGGTAAGAATTCACTCCTAATTTTTATTGTCGGCATCTATAACTGTTAGATACAACGATCAGCGCAACATAAAATCGATGCAGGATGCATTAAATAAATATACGAGAAATAGCCCTGCTCACGATTTGGTCAACTATTTT
This sequence comes from Glossina brevipalpis, assembly GCA_000671755.1. Classification (NCBI taxonomy): domain Eukaryota; kingdom Metazoa; phylum Arthropoda; class Insecta; order Diptera; family Glossinidae; genus Glossina; species Glossina brevipalpis. The sequence continues at coordinate 235,317 of KK351193.1, forward strand.
TAGATTCAATTTGAAAAAAAATGCAAAAACAATCATTCTCAAATAAGAATCGTGTAATTTATTGATTTACTACATAATGGAGAATGTTGGTTGATTCCTTTCTTGATGTAGACGCGCTCTATTTGATTACAAACTTCGTTTCAGTTTACATATATATATATATATACATACATATTTACATACATATCCATAAACAAACCTAGACCTGTACTAGTCTTTAGAAAACATTCGCTAAGAAAATTCGTTGACACCATACTGTCCGTTGTATGGTGGTTATACGTACTATTTTTCACGTAGGATCACCGGGAATGTGTCGAGAAACAATTCTTCATTCATTTTCACTTTAAGGAATCATCTGCCTTGCAAATGTTGTTTTCATTGCTATCATAAATAAAACAAAATATTAATTATATTTTTATCCTTACTAGAAGAGAAGCTTCGATTTATCTTAGGTACTTTCTTCCTTCCTGATAAAGTGGATATATAAAATTCTTGACGCGTCAGTTTTCGCCCCGTCTTAAATACCGACCATTTTGGGTATTTGGGAAAATTTTCATTAAGCGTCCGCTTTGCAATAACTGGATTCACATCATCAAAAACGTCGAATTCTTTGCCTTATTATTATTATCAAGCATGTGCATCGATTCGAATTTATTTCTTAAAAAATTCAATCGTCTCCCTAAAGGAAGGTTTTTTACAAAGAGCCCAAAAAATTAATAAAAAACCGCTTTAAAAGTTTTAGCAAAAAAAAAATTCAAATAAATAGCGAACATTATTAAAACGCTTACTGTTCCATGATTACCTAATGAGCAACTGATCCCCCTTCTAAAACAAATGCTACGAAATTACCTTAAAAACAAACAAGATTCTTGTGAAAAAAAGAGTCTATAATTCACTTAAAATATCTGTAGCTAAGAGAGAACTGCAATGCATTACCCTTTATAACTTTATTTCTTTACTTTATATGAGAATTCTGTTTCAACGGAATCGTTATACGATCAATGAAGCCTGATAAGTGAGTACGCGTAAGGATTGCATTTCGAATCGTTTTGATCCCGTTTTGAAAGTCATACATAATCCGTTTCACATGTCCCAAATAGATCAAACTTAGTTATCGACTATTTCTAGAATATATAAAATTTTGAGCCCCCAGTATATAAATGTTAGTAGTAACAGTCAATTGTAAATACTAATCCATTCGAAATAATGTATTTTTGTAAAGACCATCCAGGAGGAGTAAAATTACAATGTACCCTTTATTTGATGTAGATGGAGAAGATTGGATAGGACATATCAATATTGAATTTAAGAGATTTTAAGTATGTAGGATTATGACAAAAAAATACAATATATGCGACAATATCGAAAAGCCATATTCAGACTGTAGAAAGACGTCGTACTTACCGGGCAATAACTTATTTGCGTTTTTTTTTTTTTTCTATGCGAGCTGGAAGTATGAATCTTCATAGACACTACAAGCCCGTGTCAAGAGCATGCACGATTCGCCATTCTTGGTGCCTACGTACTAAACTTACCCCACACACACTTCGTCTATACACTCCTCCGCGAGACCACCGTTTGGTATTGCTCTGCCTCTTCTCTCCGCCCGCTGTCGGTCAGTTCGCCGCAGCTCTTGGAGCGTTATCTTCGCGAACACGTTCAATCTATTCCATACGTCAGAGTTTTCTGTTATCTCCCTGCCCGTTTCATGGGGTCCCCATCTAGCCCGACCAAATAACTCGAACCTGGGACAGCGAAACATTATGTGTTCGGCGTCCTCCTCGGTGTACACACAGCTTGGACAGTTAAGCGAACTGTCGTGGCCAAATCTGTATAGGTAGCTTGAAAAACAGTCGTGACCGGTGAGAAGCTGCGTCAGGTAGAAACTTACCTAGCCGTGTCGCCTTTCCACTCATGACGGTATGTTAGGGAGGAGCGCGAAAGTCCATCTTCCTTTTGTTTCGCCCTCCCAGCACGCTTCCCACCTGACCATAGAGGTAAAGCCTTCCTCTTTCTTGATGGCGTTCTCCTTTGGCGGGCCTGACTGCCTCCTGTCGTGGATACGCCGCATCTCGTCCGCCAGGATGTCAATCGGGATCGAGGCTGCTGACACCAGCGCTGCCTCCTCCGAGGTGGGTTGAAAGCCGCTAATCTGTCTAAGGGCACTAAGGGGATACACCGCAGCCATCTTCCTGTAGTTGGCCTTGACTAAAAGGGCATCGACTCACACAGAGCTTGCGTATAGCAAGACCGGTGTAACCATCGCGGATAGCACTTTCCTAGCTGCTGCTGTGTTTCTTTTTGCTATGCAAGCTGGAGGTGGGAGTCTTCCAAAGATACTACCGACCCGTGCCAGTAGCATGCACGATTCACCATCCATGGTACCTACGTACTAAATCTACACCCTACATACATTCCGTCGACTACTCTCCTCCGCAGGACCACCGTAAGGTATTACTTCGTGGATACTGATTGCAATCAGTGCACTACGCCTGGTGGGACCTTAGTGGAATATTTTCTAATTAATTCACACTACTTTTTCTCTCCACCCGCTGCCTTCGTAATTCTTGGGGCACCTTGCTGACGAAGTTATTCACCCTCGCCCATGTTTCGGAGCATTCGGCCATGCCTTTACGTACATCGTGAGAACGCCCTCCCAGACGACCATATGCCGCAAATCTTGGACAATTGAACATAACGTGCTCAGCTTCCTTTTCTACATCTGCACAGTTCAGGCACGCTGATCTATCATGTCCGAATCTGTTTAGGTACTTCCTGAAACAGCTATGGCCAGCCAAAACTGCGTGAAGTAGTAATTCACGCATTGAAGTCGCCTGCTGTTACCACTGATGGCTTATTTCGGGCATCTTTCACTAGTTCGTCTAGCATGTGTACGAACTCGCCATGCACCCAGCTTGAAGCTGCATAGCACTTATAGTAGGCTATGATTTTTATTCTCGCGCGATAAGCGCTGTTGCTTGCGCCCAAATAGCCGCTTTTTTCGTGGCGTCAGTTAGCCAACGCCGCCTCCTGTGTGGCTGTACGGTTCACACATTATTATTACGTCCACCTTTTGTTCTATGACCGTGTGCCGAAGAAGATTAGGAGCCACTTCTGCATGGTTGAGATTTATCTGTATTAATCTCATTTGCGCGCTTTTGAATAGCGGGCAGTTACCGCTTCCGTTCCTTCGCACAGTTTTTTGCAACATGGCCCTCCGCTCCACATCATACAAATCTTGGATCTGTCGCACTCACTTTTGCATCGCTTCGCTATGTGCCAAAATTCCAAGCACCTGAAGCTTTTCTCCGGGGTGCTATGTTCTCTAAACCTGCAGATCACCCAGCCTATTCTGAGCTTGCCGCTTGTCAGAATCTTCGCAGCGTCACCCATTTGCCGACTAATTATGGATATTTACGTTTCGCAGTATGGCTTCCTTAGCCTCACAACGCTTTCCTCGGTGCCACCAAACTATTTCTTTAACGCCTCACCGATATCTTCTTTAGTGGTGATCTCGTCGATGTCTCTGCATACGACTGTGCGGTGTTGCTTGAAGGTTCTGACCGCCGCTTGATTGCCTAACGGTGAGCTGCCGGCGTCTTTCAGTTCATCCGTTTTGTCCCCGATTTCACTGAGCTGCAACTGCAGATCTCCTTTCTGCGTTCGCCTTATCGTATTCACTGTCTTTCCCAGTTGGGTGAGCTTGGGCTCCGTCATTTCGGCGTACGACATTTCGCCCTTAGTATCCGCTATGACAATAGCGTCGCGCTTTGCTCTCAGGTTTTTTCCTCCTTTTTTTTTCTTTCTTTTTGGGAGTACTTTCCCACATCTTGGATTGCGACCATTCTGTGGTTGTTGGCCATTGTCGTTTTCCCGTGCCGTTTGGCCGGTGAGCTTATGCAGGGCCGCCTTGGACGTCCTGGCCACGCTACGATGCTTGGCAGTTGGCGTCTCTACATCACCGGGTTGCCATCTCTTCACGGCGTTTGTTTCCGGATCTGCCTCAAATGTATCCTTCTTCCTCACAACTCTTAATTCAGGGGGAGGGATAACTTGAGAGGCTCTTTCGACCCTCTCTCTCGGTTCGACCATCGCCTGGTCCCTTTGCAGTGCGCACAGTTCGGCGAGTTATCATGGCCGAATCTGTGCAGATACTTCCGGAAACAACTGTGGTGACCGGTCAGGAACTGCGTGAGGTAAAAATTTACTTTGCCGTACTTTTTCTTGATCCGTGTGCGTGTGTTGCGTGTGTGTGTGTGTGTGTGTGTACATTTTGTATAAACTAGTCTGTTTTTGTAAAAATTACAAACAAAAAGGAAAACATTATTGGATATATATATACACAAGTATGTTATATTGATTGATTATTAAAAAGGTTATGACTAGTTCCCATAATTGTCACGCAAATATACATCGAGATTAAATCTCATATTTAAGCGAATGAGAGAAAGATCAGTAACCACTAGCACGACGAGAACCATATCGAAAACCACTATTCTCTACATAACACTTGGTAAACAACTCGTGATAAATAGGTTCCCGCTCATGTCTTCTTCGATATTTCGATATTTCAAATATATAAATGCATTTGTTTTTTTTTTTATTTATCTCTAAAATACATGGCTAAACTTTGTGAAGAATCTCATCTCTGAAAACTTTCCTACAATATATCACACAGCATCAAGTATTTAACTAACAGCTGTCAACAATGGCTGCACGGAATTATTCCTATGAGCAATTATTATTAACTAATTTTTGTCCGAGAAGTAATAATAAAGCACTTGCAAATGCGGTCGCAAGAACTTCCAAACAAATTCTAGCGCTGCGACCTAAAAAGACTGTGAAAAACTCTCTTTTTTTATATTTTAATCTTAGTTTGGGGAAAAAGAAATCCATTATTTTCCAATTCGAAATGTTAAATAAAGACCTGAAGTTCATATAAGATTGGATGGATTTCTTTTTACCCAAACTAATACATTACCAAGCAGAACGGCGTGAATAACATTATGGACCGAAAAAAAAAAAACTGTAGCGTTTCAGATAGTGAACATCAAACAAAGTCTTGTACAAAAATGAATACAGTTTTCTTCTTTCACATGTTTACTTAAGAAAGAATCCTACTTCCAACCACCAATTGGCAAAAAGAGATAAAAAAAAAACATAAATATATATGTTATATATATGTTTACATATATATATGTATATGTATATATATATATATAATATAATATATACGTATGCCAGTTAAATGTCTTCGAATATTGGGTATACATGTTATTTGGCTAGATTGAACGTTTACGTTTCGCTACATTGTGGTTGTCCTTCCAATGCTCTAATTATCGTTAAATGCTGCATAGTGTATTTATGTGTTTATGTGGAAAAGAATTCACATTTAATTCACATTTCATTTTGGTTGTAACATATTTCTTTGCTTCTATAATCATGGATACTCTGCTTGCAGGAACGCCAGAGCATGCATATAGAGTACGATTTTTCAAATGTGGATTACAGCACGGCTTCCAATTACAAATGATTCAAAGCGAGAGAGAGAGAGAGAGAGAGAGAGAGTGTAAGGGAGTGTTTTTAATGTCTGGAATTAGAGTAATTGCGTGATCTTCCAGAACCATTTGAATAACCAGCATTATTTCCATAACCAGAATTTCCACCCAGACCACCACCACCACCACCACCACCACTACCAAAACGATTACCGCCGCTATAGCCGTTATTGGAAGAATAGTTATTGCTATTACCACCATTTCTACGATTCGAGCCTCCTAAACCACAATCCCGATTAGCACGGTCTCGCTCCTTTTCCTTGCTGCTAATGGTAGCAGCATTACGTGCTATATATTCTAAATCGGGATTCACATTTTGATTAGCCTCACGTAATATATCCACGAGTGCACGAGCACATTTAGCATTCTTCCGCGTAAAAAAAGCATATGAAGTGCCAGTGGAATGTTTACGACCTGTACGTCCAATGCGATGTATATAATCTTCGGAAGATTGCGGGAAATCAAAATTTATAACATATTTTATGCCGTCCACGTCGAGACCGCGCGCAGCGACATCAGTGGCCACTAAAATATTGGCCCGGCCATTACGAAAGTCAGACAATACATTGTCGCGATCCAGTTGAGATTTGTCACCATGTATAGAGCCCACACGTACGCCAAAGCCATTTATGAAACGAGATAACTCATCCACTTTTTTTTTAGTGGCAACAAAAATTATGATTTTGCCTGGATGTGGAGATTGATCATAGATAAATGACAATAAGTCTTTGAGTTTAGATCCTTTATCCGCTTCTTGGCAAACGTCGACATACTGACGTATATTATGATTGGCAGATAACTCCAAAGAGCCTATATTAACCTACAGCAGAACTTCTTACTATATAATCTTATATTTCAGAATTTCACTCACTTGTATATAATTATTGCCCAAGAAATCTTCGGCCAGCTGACGTACTTCGCGTGGCCAGGTAGCGCTCCACATAAGAATTTGCCGGTCTGGTCTAATTTGATTGAGAATTTTGCGAATTTGAGGTTCAAAGCCCATATCTAACATACGATCGGCTTCATCAAGGACAAGATAAGTGCAACGTTGCATATTTGTAATACCATTAGAAAGGAAATCCAATAAACGCCCTGGAGTGGCTATTACAAGTTCAACACCACGTTCCAAATCTTGGGTTTGTCTAGCTTTTGGGGCTCCTCCAAAAATGCAAGTATTACGTACATAAGCGCTGGATCCAAAATCATTAGCTACAGACTGTATTTGTTGGGCCAATTCACGCGTCGGAGCCAATACCAAAGCAATGGGACCGTCTCCCCGCTGTAAGGGAGGCTGATGGTTAATGTGCACAATAGCAGGTAAAATAAAAGCTAATGTTTTTCCCGACCCAGTTTTGGCAATGCCAACAAGATTTGAACCGCTCATAGCTATTGGCCAAGCCTGAGCTTGAATCGGCGTAGGTTCATTATAACGCTGACGACGTATCTCGTTAAGACAGTAATCGGGGAAGCAAGCCTCATCAAAATATTGTATGGGATTGGGAGCTTGGCCTTTTAGAGTGATTTGATGAGCTGCTCGATAACGTTCGACCTCATGATGAGGCCGATTACGAGTCTTAGGATGCTCCTGATAAAAATTTTTCTGGAAAGGAGGCAAACGCATATCGGACCAAGTAACGTCTCGCAATTCTATGTTAATATAATAAATATTAGCGATTATGTATTGATTAATATTATCACTTACTTGAGAAATCATCGGAATTTCCACCACCATTACTTCCTCCGCCGCCAATTTTTCCACTGGCCCTGCTTCGATTGTCCCGTCCTATACCACTGCCCCCACTAAAATTACTGCGACGTTCTATGCGTCCAGAATGAATCTGATTGCGACCCCTATTGTGGGCAGGACCTGATCGTCCGCCATCATAATCCCTATTTCTAGAATTTCCATAACCACCCCCTCCACTACGATTACTACCACCACCTCTGCCATTCTGGTTGCCGCTTCTTGGCGGTGCCATCCTTCATATATTTAACACTTCAAACTGTTAAACGTAAATTAAAAAACACAGATATACAATTTACTTATACTATAAGAAGTTTGTAAAATTCGTCCAACTTTTTAAAAACAGTTGTTTGCTTTGCGAATAAAGTTTGCAGATATCTGGTGGAGCGTACTAAAGTGTTATTTAGGAAGCGTTTAGAAACACATTCATCGCATATATTAAAATACATAAATGTTTGCGATTACGAAACTCCAGCTCTCTATGTGGCAACGTAGTACCAGCTGATAATAAAACATAACAAAACGAAAGACAGAGAAGAAGGAAAACAATTATTATTAGTTAATTGTATAAGTAGTAAACAAATTGAAATGAAATGGAGATTTTAATTACATATAAGAATTTCAAATTCTAAATACAAAAGAAAAGAAACTAAAACCAAATCTATATATAAAAAAGAAGTTCAAATGCATGATTAAAATAATTCCATATAATTAAATAAGGATTATATCGAAAACATCCAGCTTGACTATATATTGCTTGTGGAAGTTTGAAGTAAAATTTGAAAAAAAGATTTTTCATGAATATAGAGAAAATAAATAAATAGAAAATATTCCAATTAGAAAAAAGAAAAGGAAAACAGACAACAGCATAAAAGGAGAATTTTGAAAATATTCTAAAGGATTGTCCTCAAACTGAACAGGAATTGTCAGTCAAAAAGAAAAAAATAAATATAAATAAACAAAACAATCAAAAGAATAAGTGACAAGATTAAATTGATATAGTGTTTAAAATACAAGAACATAAAATCACCTAGAAAAGAATTCGAAGTTTGAAAAAAAAAGAAAATAAAAATGAACAAATTGGTTTGGTCAAAAGGTCGAAATATACAAATTAATGTGAAAGAGTAATTATTAATTCTTAAAGTGAGGCACTATCAACATATATTACGTGAGTACACTATTTTTATATAATCAAGAAAATTCACGTGAACACTGCCAATTCCATCGCTACTGACCCATCCCTAAACAATATATGTACGGTTTATATCCGTTAAATGTTAACTCTTTCAGCAGTATTGCGCTAGTTTCTACTCTTCGGAAATTATTCGAATGGATTCTTTGCTTTCGCTTAGAATAGTTTTTAGAATTTCGGAACATTCTCAGCGATCATCAATTCGGCTTCAAACGTTCTAAGTCCGCTCAAAACAATATCATTACGTTATCGTCCGCCATTAACCTTATCTTTATCAAAGATCAAATTTTCATTGCTTATTTTCTTGGTATTTCTTCTGCATTTGACCCAGTAATATCCAGTAAATATCGATATTTTTTGAAATCCACTATACTCTCACTTGGATTATCTAGTAAATTCTGTGATTTATTACACCGACTTTTTCAATATAAAAACATAATTAGTAACAATGACATTACCATCAGTAGAAGATACTTTACAGGAGTTCCTTAAGGCTATGTATTAAGCCCGATACACTTTAACATCAACAACGTTTTTAAACCTCTCTATCTATGGACGTTTCGATGTTAGGATATGCAGACGATCTTGTTATTTTCAGCTCTCATTCTAACCCAGATACTGCTAGACAAGCAATACAAAGGAGCCCTAGATATAATTTCTACTAAATTGAATTCATCTGTTCACTTTCTATGCGATAGATGAAATACGTACGTAACCTTCTCTAGAAAAAATTGTACTACTTCTTATAAACAACTCTAATATACCATATGAAGAAACATTTTTTAGGATTTACTCTCTCTGAGAAAAAGTCTGATTGGACTCCTCACATTAATATGGTCGTGAAGCAAGCAATGGTTTCAATTGACGAATGTGTTAAGATCTATAGGCGATATTTCTTGCGATTCTAAATGTTTACAGATAATAAAACTATGCACAAGTCTAGTAAGATCCAAATTAGAATACATATATAGCTTTCTCTCTCTCTCCTACATATTGAAAATTGCAAATATATATATTTATACTCTCCTCAATAATCAAAAATAAAATGTGAAATTTTCAAGTTTATGGCAATCACAATTGCAGCTGATAAGATGTCAGACAAATCACGCAATAGTAACAAATTTATACAGGCGTAGGTGTAAACATAAAGAATATCTAACTAGTTTTTTTTTATACAAATTGCAGATATGTGTCATTTGGTATAAAATTTAAAGGTTTGCATTGAGCAAATTTCTCTAAAAATATTCTAACGTTAATTTCTTTTTCAAATATATACTATTCATACTAATATTTGTTTTAATTATTTGTTAATTGCCTTTAGCTGTAGAAAAAAAAAGGACAATAGCCCAACGCACATAAACCAGCCGAGTGAAAAAGGATTAGATTATAAAAGAAGAAAAAAAATCAGAAGATAATTTAATATGTCAAGTGAAGAATTGAGCGGTTCTGAATTGGGCACAAAAGATTATTGGGAGCGAGCTTACGATCGTGAAATTAAAAACTATAGCGATTATGGTGATGTTGGTGAAATCTGGTTTGATGAGGATTCTGAATTTCGAATAATCGATTGGATATTAAAGCAAGACGATACAGCACGTGATAAACGCGTTATTGATTTAGGTTGCGGCAATGGCATGTTCTTAGTGGAATTAGCTAGAGAGGGATACACAAATCTACTAGGAGTAGACTATTCTCCGAAAGCAATTAATTTAGCTAAAAGAATTGCTCATGATCAAGACTTAATAATTCGTTATTCAGTGGCAGATTTAATGGATATTGAAGTGTGCAGTTTACTAGGTGAATTTGATATCATTCACGACAAAGGAACATATGACGCCATTAGTTTATGTCCAATCAATCCTAAGGAGAAGAGATTATTGTACATAGATACTGTATGGCATCTAATGAGTAATAACGGCATTTTTATTATCACTTCCTGCAATTGGACTGGAGAAGAATTGATTACAGCCTTCCAAAGCAGATTTGCACAGCATTGCTTAATACCAACGCCATGTTTTAAGTTTGGTGGTAAAGTTGGTAACGTAATTACATCTATTGTTTTTAAAAAAAAAAATTTATTAAAATAACCGTTTTCTTTTGAAAAACAACTAATAAATAATCAATTTTTCTATTGTCAATTTATACAGATTTAAGTGAATAAAAAACATGAAGCGAAAATATGTTTCATAATTATAAGTTGTGCCACTTGTTCTTACAATAAACCAGGGGCTAGCATATTAGAATTAACACTTTCATAGTTACTCTTCAAAAACATTCAATTAACATTACGGAATTTTATTAAATGTGTATTGTCATTTGTTTTTCCCAGAAAATAAACTAACTTTGTTATATATTGCAGCTTTGCGCTAGATTTTGCGGGATAAATTTTTTATAACAACCCTGTCTTTTATATATGAGATGTAATGGTTTACTTTTCACGTTTTCATTACTATGGTTAGTCAAGAAATATAGATATCAACGAATTTTTTTTTTTTTAGAAAAATTGAAAAGCCGCCACATATAAATATTTTTCGTAACGACCTTGTCCCCAGTTACAAATATTTTGAATGAATATATGAATCGTTCTAGAATTCTATGGCAAGTAAATAATTGCAATCGATGGAAAGATTCCGTAGAATCGCTTAATCAATTTTTAACTCATGTTGAGGCATTATTAAAATTAATCCTATTATAAAAGTATTTTATTCCTAAACTGGATAAATTTGCATCACGGCAGCACTAACTATTTGCACGAATTTAAATTGTTTCGTATGCCACTGATTGTCAAAACGAAATTAAACTTCTTTTCGGGCAGAACGATTTTGACTGGTAGTATAGTAGGAAAAAATCATTCTTTTACAAAGGAAGGAAAACGGGTTTCTTCTCAATTCTCTATGAATTAAAGAGTGAAAGACATAAATATAATTAAATTAAGTGTTTTAAACAAAGTTGTTTTTGAGGCAGTAAAAGAAAAGATATATAGATTAAAAAAAAATAAAAAATTGGAAACATCAAACATTTCAACAACACATTCTGCCTCAATTCACATTCACATCAAGGAAATCGTTATAAAAAGTTCTCCGTCACCGATTGTAACGAAAAAAAGAAAAAAATGAGTACAAGCACTACGGCAGCTGCTACGGTTTCAGGCAACAAAGAAAACCCCCCAGCGGCATCCAAACTCAAGGGTATTGTTAAGCAAGTAAGTATTAACAGTGAATTTTCAGATTTTCCCAATTAACAAACCTTAAAGAATTTTTTTTTAATGCATTGAAAAAAAAATTCCAATACATCGTCATTTTCAATATACGCATACGTTTCGATGCGTTGTCAGCGCTGCTAGTCGATAATGACAGCTTTCGAATTTTAAAGCGAGATGCACATATAGAGTACTACGAATGAGTAAAAAGACGAATACGATATGGAATGAATAAAAGACGATTGCCAACCTGGCAGATACTTTTTTTTTCTAGTAAGTTCGACGTAAGCAGCAACGTTGCTGCTTTACAATACTGTCGTTTGCCGGGTTGACTGCGTAGCATAGCTTTAACCTCACTTTTGTCTCTTTATTTCTTTTCTCTTCATTTAAACGTTAGTAGTAGTAGTTTGCTGGAGGAAAATGTTAAAAAGGTTTAAAGAAGTTTTTTCGGGTATTATTTTGTTTGTCATTTTTCTTTCAAACGCGTAATTATATATATATATATATATATATATATATATATATATATATATATATATATTATATATTGATAACTTTCACTTTTTGGGTGCCGTAAAATTAGACTTTTTATCAGTCTTATTATTTAAGCCGTTATTGCTTTCATTTTTTTAAACATTAACAACCAGTATGAAGAAAGAAACAACGTGGCACCGACGAAACCTCGTCTTGTTGTGTACCTATTATATATCTTTTAAGACTATAGATATAAATACGCGTCAAAGACTTTTTAAAGTTTTTATTTTTTATTTGCGTGATCGATTTAATCACATCTGTCTTTTTCTTTTTTTTTTTTCGATTGAAAATCGAAACTAAAATTTTAAAACTTGATCTGGAAGAAAAAATTAGTTTATACCCTCATAAATATAAATGGATGTATACGCCCTCAATTAGCGCAATTTTAAAGCTTATTTATTACTAAAATTCCTAAATTAAGCTGAAAAACCAGCTTGTTCTAATTTCTCATAAACAATAATTTTATGCTCCCAAAACGAAAGAAAATAAATAAATGTCTTTTAAAGTCTCTGAAATGGTAAAAATGTCAGGTTGTGGAGAAGGAGATCATTGATAAATTTTATGGGTTTGAAATTTTTAGATAAATTTCTTATAATTTATATATCAACGTATGTTGTCTACGCAAAAGAAAGAATGGCCAGTCACCAAATCGATTATCAGTACGAATGAAGTGTACACACACTGCTGATTTACACATATGCATACAAACAGATATATGTATGCGCATATTGATGATTTGGCATTATATACATTTTATGAACGTTTATCACTTCTACTTGGTTTACAAAAAGTTGATGAATTAGAGTCTCGTGTGCATATATGTGTGTGTGCCTTTTATGTGCATGTTATCTTTGTGAAATTTCAGTTTTCAAATTCTTGTGTAAAATGAAATGCATGGAAGAAATAAATTATTTTAAATGTGTGCATGGTTCAGTAATTTCCCATAACTTTATAATTAAAAAAAAAAAAAAAAAAGACTACTTTTTTCGTCTGCCTTCACACTAACTTTGTTTGCAACGCTGCTCCGTGTTCGAGAACGAATTGCAGCCAACTTTACGAACTATTTCTCGATCGTTTTATATAGTATTAAAGCACGTGAATGAAGAGGTGTCCTTTTATATATATATATATATATATATATATATATATATACGAAGAAGTCCTTTTTTTACATATAAAATTTCTTTCTTTCTAGGTTCTCTCTGGCGATACAGTAGTAATCCGCGCTCCTAAAGGTGCCCCTCCTCGCGAAAAGCAAATCACTTTCTCCTATGTGTTAGCTCCGAAATTGGCTCGTCGGCCTGGTGCCGGCGGTGACGAAACAAAGGATGAACCTTGGGCTTGGGACTCCCGCGAATTTCTACGTGAGAAATTGATTGGCCAAGAGGTAACGTTCAGCTATGAGAAACCACCAAACTCGAATCGTGAATATGGTTTTGTATGGTGCGGCGATGAGACCGGTGAGAATGTTGTACAAACTATGGTCAAAGAAGGCTTGGTAACTGTGCGAAGAGAGAGTCGCCCATCTGAGCCATACAAACAGGAGGAACTACAGAAACTAATCGAATTGGAGGATCAAGCCAAACACGCCGGCCGTGGTAAATGGTCGAATGTTAACCCCGCCGAAAAGATACGTGAAATCAAATGGACACAAGAAAATCCCGCCCATATTGTTAAGCTTTATAATGGTGAACCAGTTAGAGCGATTATTGAACATGTACGCGATGGTTCAACGGTACGTGCGTTTTTGCTGCCGGACTTCTATTATATTACTCTGATGATTTCGGGCATACGTTGTCCTGGTGTAAAGTTGGATCAAGAAGGTAAACCCGATTTAAGTGTAAAGATCCCTTTTGTCGATGAAGCACGTTATTTTGTGGAGGCGCGTTTGCTGCAGCGTGAAGTAAAGATCCGCTTGGAATCTGTTAATAATGCCAACTTTATTGGCACTATTCTTCATCCTAGAGGCAATATAGCTGAATCGTTATTGCGCGAAGGATTGGCTAAGTGCGTAGACTGGTCAATGGCTGTAATGAAAGATCGTAAGTTTAAGGACATATTCCAAATGTTTTGTTGTTGAGTGCATTTAGATCTCAAATTTAAGATTGAAATATTTCTTAAAGTTGGAAACTTGAATGCAATATAGATTTTTTAGGGCAGATTCAAGATGTTCTGGCTTTTCACTATGGCGTTAACATTAGTTTTCTTGTCCACAATTTGCATTGCTTAAAATCGTTAAAGGATTAAGTTAGACCTTGCGTTTTTAATATCCCTAACAGTTTTTTTAAGCATTGCGAGAACAATTTGACGGACTCCAAGGTTTTATGGTTTTAAATACGTTAACCAAAAAACCATTTCACCCCGGCCACAAAATTTTCACAAGTAATAAATTATTTTTCCTAAGTTTAATATTTTTTCAAATTTTATTTTCAGTATCGTGTGCTGAAAAACTACGTGCCGCCGAACGCATTGCAAAAGAGAAACGTTTACGTTTGTGGCAAGATTTCAAATCAAATGCTCAACATTTAAATTACAAAGAAAAAGATTTTACAGGCACGGTAGTGGAGGTGTTTAATGGTGATGCCATCAATGTTAAGCTTCCTAATGGCTTAATTAAAAAAGTCTTCTTTTCATCAATACGCATTCCCCGAGATACCCGTTCTGTTGTAGGGGCTGATGGGGAGGAGGTTATTAAAGCTCCTCCACGCGGTAAGAACTACCGACCGTTATACGAAATTCCTTTTATGTTTGAAGCACGCGAATTCTTGCGTAAAAAGCTTGTTGGCAAGAAGGTGCAATGTGTTCTGGATTATATTTCGCCTGCGCGAGATAATTTTCCTGAAAAGTACTGCTATACCGTACTTATTGGTGGACAGAATGTTGCAGAAGCCATGGTGGCTAAAGGTCTGGCTTCCGTAGTACGTTATCGTCAGGACGATGATCAACGATCTTCTTGTTATGATCAATTGTATGCCGCTGAAAACCAAGCCATTAAAGGTCAAAAAGGCATGCACGCAAAGAAAGAAAACACTCTGTTACGCGTTAACGATCTTACCCTTGATCATTCCCGCATAAAGGTCCAATATTTGCCTTCATGGCAACGTGCCTTACGCACAGAAGGTATAGTAGAATTTGTTGCTAGCGGTTCCCGTCTACGTCTCTACATTCCCAAGGATAGTTGTTTGGTTACTTTCCTATTAGCCGGCATTTCATGCCCACGTTCATCGCGCCCCGCTTTAAATGGGGTACCTGCACAAGAAGCCGAGCCTTATGGAGATGAGGCACTGACTTTTACCCGCGATCGTGTTCTTCAACGTGATGTTTCCGTTCATATCGACACAACTGACAAAAACGGTACTTCGGTGATTGGGTGGTTGTGGCTCGATAACAACGTAAACTTGTCCGTTGCTCTGGTAGAAGAAGGTTTGGCGGAAGTGCATTTTAGTGCTGAGAAATCCGAATATTACCGGATGCTTAAGAATGCAGAAGATCGTGCCAAAGCGGCCAAGAAGAACGTCTGGGCCAATTACGTGGAACAAGTGGTAGAAGAGAAACCTGTCGCAGAAGAGGCAGAAGACAAAGTTGTTTCGGAGCGTAAAGTTCAACTTGAAGATGTCATTGTTACAGAGATTACTGAAAATTTGTCATTCTTTGCCCAATCTTGTGCCAGTGGGGCCAAATTGGATGCTTTAATGGCTAAGTTACACGCAGATTTCCAAACTAATCCACCCATTGTGGGCACATACACTCCCAAACGTAGCGATTTATGCGCTGCACAATTCTCTGCAGATAATCAATGGTACCGCGCCAAAATTGAACGTGTTCAAGGCAATAACGCCACCGTGTTGTATGTGGATTACGGCAACAGAGAGGTAAGTTATGGAGTAGCTAAACCATTGCTATTCAAATGTGTCTGCAAGCTCCTTAGATCTGTTTCCGTCTCAAAGTGAAACCTATGAGTCATAAGCTTGCTAAAGGAAATCTAATTTTTTAATCTCCAAAACTTGAAAACATTGTGGTTTGCCCAAAGCTTTTAACGAGCTTAAACTCTGCCATCGCCGATCATTGCAAGTTTTGTGGCATCTCGAAAACAAAGTTGGGACATGAATAAAAAGGACTCTAATATGTTTTTAGAGCTCTGCTTTTCAAGTTGCCAGCAACAGTTTTCATTACGCCCTTACTGTAGTGGATGGTCTGAGGGTCATATAAAACTTTGTTGTAAGAAGGAATAAAGAGATACATAATATAATCCCTTTTCTAATTCAGAAACTGTGTAGTAATAAATATTTTATTGCAATTATAAAATAATTTATTTTTATTAGGTTGTGCCCTTTAATCGTCTGGCAGCTTTGCCATCTGCCTTCTCTAGTGAGAAACCATTTGCTACAGAGTATGCCTTGGCTTTGGTACAACTGCCCCAGGATAATGAGGACAAAGAGGAAGCCTTGCGTGCCTTTGCCGAAGACGTACTCAACCGTAAGGTTCAATTGAATGTAGAACTGAAACCATTTAACAGCCTTCCATTGGCTACTGTTTACGATCCCTCTACCAATGTGGATATTGGTAAACAACTAGTCGCGGACGGTTTGGTATTAGCCGAGAAACGTGGCGAACGCAAGCTGCGTGAATTGGTCGATCAATACTTGACCGCCCAACATGCTGCTCTAGCTGCGCATTTAGCTATTTGGAAATACGGCGACATTACACAGGATGATGCGCCAGAGTTCAGCCGTTAAGTGCAAACACCACGCGCCTCAGCGAATTGGAGGTTTGTCTGCCACATACCCGCCCTTTAAAACAACAACAACAACAACAACAAGCAACAAAATGAAATAAACGATTACATACAATCACTGTCGTATAACAACAAAGCAAACATGAAAGAAATTCCCACTTATTAAAACAAACAAACAAACAAACAGGCCCAATCTTCTTCGGTATAGGTTATCCAGAAAAATAACAACAACAAAATGAAATACATAATAAAACTAAAAATTATTCATAGTTAGGCTTCTGAATTTTAAGAGCAAAGACATATAAACTCTATACTATTGCAACAATGATGACAACAAAAACTATAACTCTAACAATTCCGAAATCAACACCATCACGGAAACAGTAGCAACAAACACAACAATTCTCAGACTATAAATTCCTTCCTTTTTTTTTTTTTATACAACGCGCAAGAAAATTTAATAATTCATTCGTAAAAGGCAAAAAAACAAACTAAAAAGGCGATAGAAAATTTGAATGAAAAGTACTACGGAAATATAATAATACTTATTCTAGAATATATAAACCGCTTTCTCTTTCGGGATTAACCATTTATTATTATTATGTACGAGAAAATAAAATAATGGTTTTTCTTCCCCAGCTTTCCCGCCCTCTCAATTGGCTTACTGTTTATGTGCTCACTCACTCTTAATTCCAGTATGTTGTCTCCTTTACTATATATATATTTGACTCAAATTTATTTTTTTAAAATTTACTTTTACTCATCTGTAGAATATTATATTTGATATAAATTTTGCCTTTTTTTTTTTTTTTAATTCGAGAAATGAAAATACGTTACAAATTCTTAAAAACGGATGTATTCAAAATAATTATTGAAGTGGAATTGTTTTTAATATATTTTTTATTGCATAATTAATTTTATTTTTAATCATTTCTTTTTTGAAAATTTTGCGATTTAACTACAAAAAAAAAAAAAAAAAAAAAAAGAAAATAAAGCGAGGATTACATTAAACAAAATTGGAACGTGTGTAAGGTAGTTTTATTTCACTTATGGATAATAAAGCAAGGTGTGTGAGAATTAGGTTTAGAACATTCAGACGATATCGAATCTAAGCATAACTCTATAATAGAATTACATGAAATTATACGTATTTCTTTTAATGTCCAGTTTTGTTAAATGATAAAAGAACTTTTTGTCTGGAAATTTCAAAGAGAGTAATCAATCAACAAGATTCATAACTTTAAGAAAAGGAAAGAGCAGCAAAATATTTTTGATTCATTTTCGTATGTAATGAGAATACCAATACCATAAGCACGAATAATAAACGTCATCATGGATTCCAATGAAGATTGGAGCCGCCTTAATTATAATTCCGACAGAAGTTTGAATAACGTGTGGGAGTCAGAAATCTTAAAAAACTAATCTTCTGTGAGGCACTGAGGCACGCTGAATATTTAAACTAACCTTTCCGTAGGAGATATACACTTGAGATACATCCATCTAACCAATCCAACATACTTCAGAATAAAAAAATGTGGCTATTGTGTGGATATGTACACAAATAATAAAATATATATTTTTATTTAATCGTGATGGCTAGATGATGTATGAGAAGCAAATTTTGATTTATGCGAAAAAGTGATAAACATTTTTAACAATCCTTCAATACTGAATTTATTATCTTTTGATTGTAGAAAGGAATTCCATTATAAGAAAAAAAACAAGTTTATAAAGTAGTCTTGTCAAATATCCAAGAATCATAATATTTAAAAGAAACTTGTTTGTGTCCTTTTTGGCAATCAAAAATAGTTATTTTAACAATATGTGTGTGTAATAGTTTTGTATTTATTTTTCTTCATTTCTTTTTGAATGCAATCTAATTAATATATGGAGAAAAAAAGTTTACTTCACTTTTTGTTTATTACGTGCTGCTAATTCTTCCACTTTTCTAATTATTTCATCAATATTAAAGTATTGAGATGTTTTTACGCCACACTATATATTAAAAAGTAAATTAAAAATCATTTAGTTCATATTCACTGATTGATTGATTGATTTAAAAAAAAAAAAAAAAAAAAAAAAATGTTACCAATTTTTCATTAAGAATTCTCATATTGCTTTCCACATTTAACTTTTCGTTTTCCATTGCAGATTGTGAAACTAATCGCTTATTGGTAGTCTCGATAAATCTTTAAAAGAAACAGAAAAAATTTATTAAAAGACAACACATTCAATCTTGTGGATTTTAATGCGCCTACTTTTTTAATAAAGCACATTCTGCCTGATCTTTTTCAAATTCCGATTCTTGTTTTTCAATTTCATCTTTCAATATCTTTACAAGCATTTCGTTTTCTATATGCTCTTTCTTCTTCTCATAATAAAAACATTTCAAATTGGACGAACGTAAATCAAATAAATTGATGGACTCCTGCAATTCCACGTATTCATTTAGAAGAGCTTGTGTCTTGTCATCAAGCTCACTTAAATCCAAACCAAAGATTTTTAACTGAGATTCATAGTATTCTCCTGTTGTTTCAGGAGTTAAATGACGATTTTCATCTATAAAATTGTTTTTATAATTTTATTATACTCACTTAACTTCTTCAGCTGTTTGATTTCCTCATTTAATTGTGGAATATCTAACCAAAAGAAATAATAACAATTCATCACTTATAAATATTATTAGATTTTTGCAATTTATTAAAACCAAGTTTAAGAGTAACTTCCTGCCAAATATGCGGATGGCAGAAGCAGAAATAGAGATAATGAATGTTGCGATAAATATTGGATTCAAGATTAATTCTAAACTGACATCTGATCAGCATACTAACTTTGTAATAGTGAAAACACACAATACTGTAATGGAAGTTTGGCTGTCGACATGTTTTGCCACTGTTGGAACAAAGTTAAAGTTAGTTAAGTGACTTGTTGTTCCGGTAATACCTGTAATGATGTCAATGCATACGGAAGCTTCGATTACGTCTCCGCAAACAACTTACAAGCTGTGATTGTCAAATGCGCGAGATACGTTTACTAATAAATGCAAGTATAATAAGACCTTTTTCATTCAAGATTCGTGACATCGCTTTACTGACTTACTTAAACATCGGTTATTAAATTTTTCTTCGCAAGTTAATTCGTACGTGACTTTATTAGGCCCCACAAATACCTTGCGTCTTCAAGACTACTTTTTATTTACATCGTAAAAATATTGGAACTCCTTGCCTGTAGATATTTAATCAATTATTAATATCCACAGGTTTGCTAATGAGGTTAAGAAGCTTTGCAACATCAGCATTAATGTGCGACAGCAGTAATTTAGTGGAAATTATTGTACATAGCTAGCTGATTGATTATATATAGTTGCTGGTTGTATATGCCTCGCTTTGTTATATTGTTGAGAGTTTGGTTATATATTGATAGCTGTTGTATCGAAGAGACGGTTGGTCTTATTGGCGTACTAATCAATTAATTTTTGTTTGAACTTTACTTTTAATTGTAATTTTGGTTTTAAGTTTAGTTTTAATTGTGATTTTTTTTTATCAATTTTATTAAACCAGTTAAAATAAAATAATTACTATATATATATTATATTACCCATCTTGCCGCTTGTTGTTAAATTTAATTGATTCGCAGCGTTGCCGTATGTTAAACTTTTAGTTAATGTAGATCGTAAGCTCTAATATCCGCGGCCGTAAAGCTGTAATTTGCATCGCCGACTCTAAATAATACTGTAGAAAATCGATCGAAATAAAAAATTTTCTAAAAAGTGTTTACTCATTTGCCATAAAGGTTTACCTTCAAAATTAATAAAAAAAAAGGGATCCATATTAGCGTGACAAACAATACTTACATGTTTGTCATCTATAACGCCGATGCAATTATGGAAATGAGGGAAGTCGTACTAGCTTTTAAAATTCTCAGCTATTTGCTTCCATCCACCTTTATTATGTAGTGCTGTACATGCAACTATTAAATTTTTCCAGATGGTTTTACTTATGTTTCGTAATTAAATATACAATATAGATAATGAAAATTAGCAAAAAAAAATTTAGTGAATCCAAATTCCTTTTTAATTATACACTAATTTTTTTGTGATTTCTCATATATTAGTCGTGTATCCTTATGTTGATTTCTTTACTCTTAATTTTCATAACATAGTTGTTTATATAAATTTCCTTAGAAATTAAAGAGCCAGTTTTATTGAATCAGCTACTTGTGACCTTGGGGACTATCATGTAACTTTTTTAGCAACTTTTTTCCAGGCAACAAGAGATACTTTAGGTCAATTTACATTTCAATTTTTACGACTCTCTCATTGTATTGGAAACTTTTTGTACCCTACTGGAAACTTAGAGATAAAATCTAAGCGCAGGCTAATCGTGGTTACAGCCGTAGTTCTTTTGGAAGCAAATTAAAATAGATTAAATAGTTCATGATTAAAATGATGAAATGGTAAATTAATAGAGATAGATATACTGTCTTGACACACGTTGTGTCATATCAAAATTCAAACTTCACCAAACAGTGAAGTTTTTCATACATCAACTTAAGAATAAAAGTGACGTCAAAGACAAGTCTTGTAGTGCAAGTAGTAATCCGTGCTGATCCAAATAAGGCGAAGATAAGAAATCATATTCGGATAGATTCGCTGACAAAACACGAAAGCAAGCAACACTATATATTACATAATTCTGCTATTGTCTGAATTGTCAACATATCAATTCACGCCGCTGACTTAGAAAACTTTCAGGTAAACTGGTTTCTTATTGTTTGCATACGAAAGAGCGCAAAGATAAAAGTTACTCCCACGAGGGGGCTGTGGCAAAGAAAAAATTGTTGAGAAAAGTAAATGAGATTATGACTGCAAATCTAGAGGATTTTAATGGTTTTGCTATTAAAAACATAAATCTATCTTAAGGCAGTCTAATGCCATCTTTGCTACTTATCATAGTCTCTTCGATATCTTTCGTGCTCGCAAGTTTGCAGATCTTAAGGAACTAGCTTCCTTTATTAGAACTGCCGACTTTTCCTTTTCAATTCATACCTATAACATTATTTATTTTAGTTTAACGAATTGCTTTTGCTTTTATTTAGTTTAGTCATTTCCTTGTCTGAAGTTTCACCTTTCCCTATGTGGATTCCCTTTCTCCTTTACATATTCCTTTAATTTTTACAAAAACAAACCCAGACATAAAGTCTTCACACATACTACATCATCATCATACAGCTCTTTGGATTAATATCTGCTGTATAGTTGATTAATATCCTGAACTTTTCATCAAATCTACGATAACAACTCCAAATTATTGGAGATATAAGCCTACAATAAAAGGGTTCCTCCATTCTAAATTTCAATAAACCAAAAAAACAAAAAAAAAGACGAGACTGCAGATTCCAACAACAGGATTTTTGCATTTTTATCGTAGAAATCACTGCTATTAGTTTTATTATATATATGTATTAAATAGTTTAATGAGTTAGTAAAATTAAATTTCTAATAAATTTTTAATTTTTCCACACACAGAAGTCGACTTTCTACGCTTAGGGTTGCCAATTGAATCTAATTTTAAATTCAAATGGTTTTTAAAATGTCAATCTAAATATTTTGCTTTATACACATAGACATCAATGTTATGTTTGTCAATGCATGCAGTAAAGTAAACATATGAATACATGTTTTACAGATAGAACCATTCAATGTTATAAAATTTAAGTGTATGATGCAATACGGATATGTAAGCGTTGTGTTTAGCTCATCAATCTTTTGTCGATCTTTTCGAAATGTTGAAATATTGATCCTGTTAAATTTCCTGTATTAGATGAGTTGGTAACACTAATCTTGATGAGTAAATAGATTTTTTTCCATCTTGACATTTATTTGGGGATTTTTGTGTTTTTGATTTATTTGCTAAAAAGCAGAAATTGTGGAATAATAAACTTCTGTTATTGTTTCACAGAAATCACCAGAAATATACGTTTCTAAAGTAAAGACATTATTATCATTAAAATTTTAAATTTTTCAAAAAATTTCAAGTGTTTACAAGTCAAAATAAAAAATTTTAAAAAAACTGATAAAGAAAAAAATGGAAAACAAAGAAAATCCACCCGCAGACGAGGATGAATCGCAAATGAATCAAGTTCAGCCAGTTAGTTTGCATGTCAATAATGTAATATGCAAGGAACAAGTGGCAAAAATTAATGGCAATCAATATGAAAATATGTTTGTAGGAAAATCAAAACATGGTGGCATACATGATAAATGTAAAATATTACGAGGTAAACTGGCCACTCATTTGCGTAGTGTTGAAAAAGAGCAAGAAGCAGCCAAATATTTTGGGAATATTACTGCTACGAATGACGTTCGCGTCACTCAGGCAATGAAAAAGCTGCGGGTGAAAATATCTAATGCGACGACTAGCGAATCCCAAACGAATGCAGGAAATAGCGCAACAAGTTCGCATAAAGTAAACTGCAAAGAAGTCAATGCTTTAGGCAGTCACAAAACAAGGCAAGAGCTTTTAAAAATTGTCACTGGCCTTCAGTTGTTGTTGTCTAAATTGACAGTAAATAATCATCCGCTAAAACGACATGCACAACATCTCGCTCAAAGTATACCACATTTGAAGGATTTTCCATTGTTCGATGCGCAAGCAGACATTGATTCAAGGCCCTCTACCTCGGCTGGTAATCGTAAGCACTATGAATCAGACCCTCCTGTGAATAGTAGACCGCGTCGAGATTCAGAGATTTCGAGTGTGAGTAGTACACAAAAAGAGACAGCAGCCAGCAGTAAAATTAATGGTGAGACGAAAAAGAAGCGTAACCGAAAATCGAAAAATAAAGAAACGACTCAGGCAAGTGAACATGACTCGTTTGCCAAATATGTGAATGATATAGTGGCTGAGTATTTGGGTGAAAATCAAAAGGAAAAAATTGAAAAGTTGCAGTTTACCCTGCATGATATTGACCATCTGGAGGCATATGCTCAAACTTTAGTACAAGCTGGTTTAGGTCGTATTGTCGAAGAAGAGATTCGCATTAATCGTAAAAACAATCGCCAAGCTTTTGTTGCTCTGAATACTGATAGAGACGGTGGAGAAAGAGATGGCTTTATACTATTGCCGGTCGCACGTCGGTATGCTTTCGAAGGCGATGTTGTTAGAGCTTTTGTCATGAACTCCGGTGGCGGCGGGGGTTCGACGACTCAATCGCAAAATTCAAGGAAACATAGAAGAAAATCGGACAACATACTTGGAGGCAAAGATCACTCATTTAGTTTACATGATGAAGAAAATCCTTTTGATGATACTGAATCCTCCCCGGACACTGAGGTGGAAGATGTTACAGACTTGCTAGATACTTCAACCGTGGTAATTTCCGACAATTGCCCTAAAGCATTTGTTATTTCTATCGTCAGACAAACTGAATTGCGCCAAATTGTTGGCACCATTTGTTTTAAAAGCTCAACGAAACTATTGAATGAAAAAAGTTATTATAAATTACGACCGCATGATATGCGAGTACCTATGATGTATGTGCCTGTGGAATCATGTGCTGATCACATGACACCGGAAAATAAAAATGAAATTTGTGGCATCTTGTATTTGGCTCAAATATTAGAGACAGATGTTAATGGTCGTTGCATAGGTGAACTATTGCGACGAGTTGGCAAAGTAGGTAATTTGGAGGCTGAAATCAAAGCTATACTTTTGCAAAATGGCTTGAAAGATCTACAGCCATATGATCAAAAATATCAAGATATGTTTGATGGAACTTTGCCACCTATCAGTGATAAAGAATTAAGTGTACGTTTGGATTTGCGAAAACAATGCATATTTACCATTGATCCGTTGA
Source organism: Glossina brevipalpis (assembly GCA_000671755.1). Lineage (NCBI taxonomy): Eukaryota > Metazoa > Arthropoda > Insecta > Diptera > Glossinidae > Glossina > Glossina brevipalpis. The sequence goes on from KK351193.1 coordinate 260,139, forward strand.
CAGCTCGGGACTTGGATGATGCCGTGTCTATAGAAAAAATTAACGACAACGAATATGAAATGGGGGTTCATATTTCGGATGTGTCATACTTTCTGCTCGAAGATAGTGAACTAGACAATATTGTAAAGGAGAGAGCTACCTCAATATATCTTGTTACGGAAGTCATACATATGCTACCTCAGTCTTTGTGTGCCCGTTGCTCACTATTGCCAGCCGAAGATAAGTATGCCTTTTCGGTATTTTGTCGTATGAATTTACAAGGCGAGCAATTGAGTAAACCCCGTTTTACACGCTCTATTATCAATTCATGCTCTCAATTTGCTTATGAGCATGCTCAGAAAATTATAGATAATCCAAACGAAAACTTTGATGCTAATGATTTGCCAGAAATTCATAATAATTGGACAGCTTCTGATTTAAAATGGAGAATTTTAACTTTGCATAAAATCGCAGAAAATCTACGAGCTGAGCGCTACGATAAAGGTGCTCTATCGATAAATAATCCTAAATTGCATTTTACTCTCGATCCTATCAGTGGTGAACCGTTGTCATATGAGGTCGAAAGCCGACAAGAAGCTAATTTTCTTATAGAGGAATTTATGTTATTGGCCAATCAATCGGTAGCTCGTTTTATATATAGCCATTTTCCAGATACTTCAATATTACGTAATCATGCGCCGCCGCTTTCCAAATCTATGAAAAGTCTACGTGAACGTCTATTAGGTTTGGGACTAGACTTTGATATCAGGTCATCAAAGTCAGTTTACGCCAGTATGCAGCGCTTATGTAGAGAAGCGAGCGATCCAAAAGCCATGGATGCCTGTTTAAATACATTATTGACAAAACCAATGGCCCGCGCTCGGTAAAATTTTCTTTCATATAATTATAGAAATTGATTCATTCTCTTTTTGGGCCTTACAGCTATTTTTGCAGCGAAGACAAAACTGAAAACGAATTTTGGCACTATGCTTTATCTATACCAATATATACACATTTCACAAGTCCTATCAGGCGATATCCTGATATATTAGTGCATAGGTAAGTTTTAAGCTTTTATATTAAATAGACTTTGGTAATTCGCTTATCATGCATTCATTTATCATTCAGTTATATACATTGTACTCGAAATACTATTATATATATATATTATGTAGTAGTAATAGTCGTATCGATTAAAAAATTGTTTATCGCATTTATATTTCAGTAGTTATCAAATAATATACAACACACACACACAATTATTTACATGTTAATTTACTCTATGAAAGCATTTTCCAAAAAGTTAGCCAAATAATTCGAACGATAATTAAGAATAGTCGATTTTCAAAGCTTGGAATGCGTATGCCAGATCTTCATTTAATGTCCGATATTCCTTTAAGATTTTTTCCTCACCATCTTTCGCAGAATCCTTCAAAAAAATTCGATTGATTATATATATTTGAACTTGATTTAGGAATGCTTTACTTCCATCCTCCTATTTTACTTACCATGAATTTCATTGAAGATAAGCGATATAACAAACTGCCCATAAATTGCTGTATCTTAGTCCAAGTGATACGATTTTCCATTTGAGCGGTTTTTTCGACAGCATTTTTTGCTAAATCATAGAATGTAATCATATTTTTTAGCATTCCGAATGTCTTGTAGAAGGGGCAATAGCAATCGTATGGTGTATAGGAATTTTGTTGCAAAAAATCATCTTTCAACATTTTGGCCACTTCCAATGTGACTTTGTCGGTTTCAGCTAAAGATGCTTTGCCTACCAATTGCACAATTTCCGATAGATCTTCTTCTTCTTGTAAGATTTCTCGGGTCTTGACGCGTAACGGTACAAAGCCGGGGAAATTCTTCTCATAATAATCATCCAGGGTTCGAGTATACTTCGAATAAGATATTAACCAATTAATGGATGGGAAATGTTTACGTTGTGCCAACTTTTTGTCTAGGCCCCAAAATACTTGAACTATACCAAGAGTAGCCGACGTTACGGGATCGGAAAAATCACCGCCTGGAGGGGAAACTGCACCAACGATTGTTACACTACCTTCTCGTTTCGGATTTCCTAGACATTTGACACGACCAGCACGTTCATAAAACGAAGCTAATCTAGCACCCAAATAGGCAGGGTAGCCCGAATCAGCTGGCATTTCAGCTAAACGACCGGATATCTCACGCAATGCTTCGGCCCATCTTGAAGTAGAGTCAGCCATCATAGAAACATTTAGTCCCATATCGCGAAAATACTCAGACAGAGTGATACCAGTGTAAATTGATGCCTCTCGGGCGGCGACCGGCATGTTGGAGGTATTAGCGACTAAAGCAGTACGTTTCATTATTGATTCGGTAACACCATCAATTTCAATTGATAATTCAGGAAAATCACGCAATACTTCAGACATTTCGTTGCCTCTTTCACCGCAGCCCACGTAAACTATGACGTCGGAGTTCGAGTATTTTGATAAGGCTTGAGATATCACAGTTTTTCCGCAACCAAAGGCGCCCGGTATCGCAGTAGTCCCACCCAAAACGCAAGGGAATAGTGAATCTATAGCACGTTGACCTGTTAGCAAAGGAATAGTGGATGGCCATTTTTCGGTAACCGGACGGGCTTGACGTACCGGCCACACTTGCAACATCGTATGACTGGTCTTTTCTCCGTCGTATTCAGTCTCTATAACAACATCATCGAGAGTATAATTTCCAGGTGGAGCAAGGTAAGTCACCCGGCCTTTGGAACGAGGATGTAACATTAAACGGTGTTTTACTAATGTATTTTCGTATACTACGCCGTACACATCACCGCCAGTTAGATTGCAGCCGACGCGAACACCTGTTATCGGCGTAAACTCCCAATGGATGTCACGTGGCAGACTGGTAACATTGATACCCTTGGGTATAAAAATCAACTGAGTGATATCACGTATAGAACGTAAAGGGCGCTGAATGCCGTCAAAAATGTTAGCCATTATACCTGGGCCCAATTCGACCGAGAGTGGCTTACCGCTACGTAAAACTGGATCACCTACTGTCACTCCAGAAGTATCTTCATAAACTTGTACCGTGGCCAGGTCACCTTCTAGACGGATAATTTCGCCAACTAATTCAAAGTAACTCACTCTAACTAATTCGTACATAGCAGCGCCAACCATATTTTCAGCAGTTACAACCGGTCCAGAAACACCATAAACACGTCCGAGACTTTTTTCATCAACATCATCATAAATTGATGGTCTCGTGGTGCGTTTTGTTGGTACCTGAATGCTTTGAACTTCATTTCCTGAATCGGGTTTTCCGTCATCTTTAAAACCCGAAGTGCTTTCCCCGTCATATGTGTCTCTTGTATCGGGCGATAGCAAATCTAGATTATTCTCATCGTCATCCATTTTCTTCCCAAACTAATTACACAGTAAAATCAAATCTTTTTTTAGAAAATCAGTGGATGCGTGATGATTGTGTTCAAAATGTTTCAGATTTTCAGTAAAGTTATTTTGAAGTCACAATTTCATACTGAATTTTGAAATCCATCAATGAAAATTATTTTGACATTGAACGCACAAATCACACAAGAAATTATTGTGAACGCGTTATTGTGAACGTTTTTAATACAAAAAGTTGGGCTCACACTAACGAAAAAAAAAATGACTGACAATCTTTTATTCTTTTATTTTTAGACTATTGGCTGCTGCCCTCAACTACTGCCCATCACCTCAACGTAACAGTGATGAATTGCATTATCTGGCTAAAGTGTGTAATGATCAAAAATTTAATGCCAAAAATGCTGGTGATGATTCTGTTAATCTTTTCTTCAAACGTTATATCAAAGCCAAACAATCGCTAACACTAAGAGCTGTAGTCACAGAAATCTATCAGCATTTAATTAATGTCGTGACAATCGAAACCGGGCACTCTATTGCGATTAATTATAAAATGCAAAAGGTGCTTGTTGATACCACTCATGTGCCTTCATATATTACGATTACCGAGAAAAATTCTACAAAGCCACCGATAAAATTACAACTTTTCTCAACAGTCGAAATCAAATTGGTCGTTTGGGATAATAAATTATGCGGTTTTTTAGCTTCGCCAGATCCTAAACAAAGGCATTTAAATAGTATGGGATTATCGTCGACCTCGGCAAAAACGGACAAGCACTATTATAATGTATCAACTAGTGATATGAATGGTGATAATATTAATATAACAGCAAAAAATCGCTCAAATAATTCTGTGTCCGAAAATGAAGATAGTAGTAAAGCAACTACAACTTCCAATTCAACGAGTATAAAATCGTCCAAGAAAAAGAAGAAAAATCGCAGAATATATCAATGGTATACGAGCCCCTCTGAAATTCGATATGATTAATATTACATTTGTCGCTTCTTTAAAAGCGTCATATGTATGCGTTAAGGCGCATATTTGTGTGCGTATGAAATTCATATTTTTAAACACATATTTTTTTACCTATAAAATTTTATCTTAAACTCAAGTAATAATTAGAAAAAAAAATCAGAAGACATGTTATAGTAAAAAGCACCTATCTTTTTTAAACTTTAGACTTTACTTGGACTTTTAAACGCGCAAATATATGCCGCATTTCAGAAAAAAAAAAAAAAAAAAAAAAAAAAAAAAAAAAAAAAAAAAAAAAAATTAATATAAAATACGAAAAGATTAAATTCGATCAGAAAAGCAATTGTCTATGGTAAAAATTTCACTTCTATTTTGTTTTAATACTCCTGTAATATTTTCTGTTTGTTTTAATTTTAAATAAAACAAATTGTTCTATTTTCAAGCCAATATTACAAAATTTATTTCAATTTTCCTTTTGTAGAATAATATTGCAGACTAAAATATTGAAGATTTTTAAATTAAAATTGTAAGATGATCAATCAGATCACTGATCATTACGTTAAATTTTATAGAATTTTAATTATAAGTATTTTAATTTACATTTCGAAAAGTATTGATTCACTTCTCATTCGAGCTTTATCAATCAAGGCGTTCAATAAAGTCAGCGACCAGATATATGGTAAGTGCGTTGATGGAGTTTGATTTTGAAACGGATCAAAATCAAAATTAATGATGCTGAATTGATAATGAATTTTATTAGAACTTGGCAAGAATAGTAATAGTTATATTTCTTGTCCTGTTGAAAGCGTGGTCGCGGCTCGCGATTATGCTCAGAATATTAAGACCAACACGCTAGAAATAAGATCTTTTTGTGTAAACAGATTCAATGAATTTTGCCTTATTTTACACACAGAAAATTTCATGTACTGAGTTTTTAAATGATTTCTATACCCCCACACCAGCTGTAGTATAGGGTATAGTATAGTAAGTTTGGATGGATGAATGTGACACTCCAAAGGATCTACGATTGTCCCACATTTAATTATAACGATAGATTCTGAAGCATTATCTGAATCGGTTTTACATTTGTCTGTCCGTTTTACTATTTGATAGCTGTAATAATCTTTTGTTCAACCTACAAAGCGGCAATTTTTGAAATATATTTTTTCGAAATTTGATTCACTGGCGCGTATATGAAAATATTATTAGTTTGGGGAAAAAGAAATCCATCCAATCTTATATGAACTTCAGGACTTTATTTAACATTTCGAATTGGAAAATAATGGATTTCTTTTTCCCCAAACTAATAATTACAATCTTTATTTATTTTTGACAAAAAATCGTGCAAATTTTATATTTTTGGTAACCATTTTTTGAACCATCTCTTACGGTTTCCAAAAAAAAATTTAGCCTTTATATGATAAAAAAAAAATTAATTTTTATTATTTCATGTATATTTTGTATATATATTTTATAAGCAAATGCATCTCTAATTCTAAGTAATTTGACAAAAAAAATTCACTGTATTAAGTTTAGAAACCGTGGGTATATTTTTTGGACCCCCACCACATAGAAGGGTTCTTATGCAAAAGTAAACCTTTATATGAGAACAAAGGCTACTCTTTAGTACCTTTTTAGGACAAGAATGGTTTGTTAATTTGTACGCGCCAGTTTATGTTTTAGGCTTACTTCTCCCCACTAGTGCTCCCAGACAAATAGATCTCTTACATGGAATCAAAGTATAATTTCTAGCATTTTGTTTAAAAAAAAAGTAAATGTAGAATTTTTGTTGGGCAAAGTGATGAAAGGGTATTTAATGACCACCTGCCTTCCTCAACCGTGATGTGTTTTTATATGTACTTGCCTTTGAATTTGGCATAAGTGTGAGAAGTATTGTCAAATAATTTATATATAAATCCCTTCTTATTTTACTAATCAAGCTTCAAGCTTATTTATTTATTTATATCGGTTACATCGAAGATATTAATAAATATATTTCAAATTTTAAAGATCACTACTGTATACGAATCAAAGTAATAATATTAGTTTGGGGAAAAGGTAATCCATTCAATCTTATATGAACTTCAGGACTTTATTTAACATTTCGAATTGGAAAATAATGGATTACCTTTTCCCCAACCTAATATAAACGAAATAGTTGGTGAGATAAATGAGTTAAATACGATTTTATATTCTCTTTACTCGTAATCATTAATTTGCCTTCAATGGCTCATCGTGTGATATCAATGTAAAGATCAGATAAAAATCATTTTTATTATTTCCTGAATATCTGGAAATGTAATGTATATTGATGGCAGGTAAGCACTCTTTTTTTTTTTTTTTTTTTTTTTTTTTTTTTTTTTTTTTTTTCCTTTTTTTTTTATAAATTATGATGATGATATTTTAAACTTTTTTCAACAGTAGTGTAGCTCTAAACCGATATGTACAATCTCTACACACTAAGTAAAACATAAAAGAAATGCTATATATATATATATATATAGGTTTTACTTCAGTTCTTTAAATTATTTTTTTTTTTTAATTATTTAAAAATTTCATATATAATATTAGTTTGGGGAAAAGGTAATCCATTATTTTCCAATTCGAAATGTTAAATAAAGTCCTTAAGTTCTTATAAGATTGGATGGATTACCTTTTCCCCAACCTAATATATCTCTAAATTTGTTTCAATCTTATAAGTAGTTGAAGCGATATCACTTGTGTATTGAGTGTATTGAGTGTATTGAGTTTTAGTAAACCGATAAAGTTTTAATTACTTACAAACCTAGATATATAGAGTTAAATTGGCCCAAATATTTGTGTTGCTGCTCGACATAAGTACATAAGTTTTTTTTTGTTACAAATGGAATGATAAAATTAATGTGAATATATATACATAAGATGCTAAAAAAAAAAAATCAATTTTCAAGAGTATCAGCATTTTTTTCGAACAACGAAATCAATCTATACTCTCTCTGTCTCTCTCTTTTATGTGATAGTGAGGCTAGGGGGAGAGGGGGAGCGAACGAATGATGAGCGCATCTTAGTATAAATCGCGGTATATAAAATCTTTTAGACCAAAAGTAAATTATTTTTCTTTTAACAGCTAATAAGAACACTCTGTGTGTCTTTCAAAAAAAATTTTTATTTACATTAGAAGAGTTCGTTTATAGCGCCATGAAGATTATAATAATGTTATTTGGTAAGCGGGTAGCTTAAAAAGTTATTTAAAATAATTTGCATTTATTAATTTAATTAATTAATTTTATTGCATATATATATATTTACAGTTTTCATAATTACCGCAACCAATGCTAAGCCACAACAATCTACCGATCAGAGTTCAGTTACGTCAACCACTGCAGTACCTACAACGGACTCACCACGTTTCCTCTCTTGTTGGCAATCATGTCCATCAACTATGCAATATAATCCCGTTTGTGGTACAGATGGTGTTAATTATCATAATTCTGGTCGTTTAGATTGCGCTAGACGGTGTGGCAAAGGTTAGTTGAACATTAAACGAAACTATTTTTATGTTTAACACTATCAAAAAAAAAAAAATGAAAGCAACAAGTTTTTAATATAATTTATAATATAATATAAAGGCCTAAAAAAGCTAATGAAGTGAGGTGTGTTCAGTAGGGCAGATGTCTTCTGAAAACTATTGTACGATTTATATTGATATTGATTTACAAATCTTTCTCTCACTTTTAAACGTTTTATACGGTTCCGAAATGGGAAATAATTCTCAATTTATAATGTAATGATTCTACTATAGGAAGGTAAACTTCTATGAAAATTTCAAATGTCACGAAGTCACGAATTCGCTCAATAGCTAATGTAGAATATAAGTCCGAACTCTGCTATTTTAATTAATATAACATAACTTTGTTATTATTGATTGCAATTTGAGTTTCTTCTTACTATACGATACAATGTTTATAGATCATGTTCGATTTAAATAATACAATTTTAAAAAATTCCAAAATTTCGCTACGGACTTGTGTCTTGATAAAGTCGCTTAGAAAGTATATTTTCTTACGAATCTTACGAATATAAAAAACGATAAGAAGAATACCTTTCCTTTCTTAGAACTTGAATTGATCTACATTATCTTGCAGAAATCGATAAACTAGTGTTGGGTATCATGAGTTCTGTTCAAAGACGAACGTATTCCTTTATTTAATATTTATTTTATAAATAAATGCATTCTTTCATTAACTCTAGATGTGACGGCAAGGCGATTTGGTATATGTGCTTGATGAAATCTTCCACGTTCCGTGTTAATTCTCAATAATTCTTATAAGCAATTGAAAAATAAAAAAAATTTATTAACGTTTCTTTAATCCATACTATTGTACTATGCATTAAAATTAAATTCTGTGACGCTTTGATAAGAGAAAATGTTGTCATTATTTGCAAAATTTTAAAAGATTAGGAATAGAAAAATTTGTTAGGTCAAGTTTATGTTGACGGTCTTAAATTAATCGATTACGAATGGATTTGCAACAAACGACGTTGTATATGATTTCAAAAGAGGTTGACAAGATTGTGCACAGAGCTCATCGAAATGTGAATTTATTTCGATATCGTTTTGGATCGTTTACCAGATGCAGCAATGCCTTTTTTTTTATAGCGTAACACTGTAGTAGACTTACGAGCAAACTTCTCCAATTACTTAACTTAGGTGAATCTATTAAATATGTTAAATATGTTATGCAGTGTCCACAATTATGGCCTATAAATTTTATAAATGTTCTCATTGTTTTACAAGGCATAGAAAGGTTTAATATATGATTTCATTCAGATAAAAAGAGTTCGTTTTGTAAATTGTAAAGAAAAGTATTTGCATTGGACGAGTTTTTTTTTGATATATATTAGTTTGGGGAAAAAGAAATCCATTATTTTCCAATTCAAAATGTTAAATAAAACCCTGAAATTCGTATAAGATTGGATGGATTTCTTTTTCCCCAAACTAATGTTAGGTTGGGGAAAAAGAAATCCATTATTTTCCAATTCAAAATGTTAAATAAAGCCCTGAAGTTCATATAAGATTGGATTGATTTCTTTTTCCCCAAACTATAATATATTCGACACCATTTTCGTAGAACGTTTATACCTTCCAAAGGTTATAATAGTTTTATAAAATGCTAGTGGTACCTTAGCACGTACAATATATACAAATATATAGTGTTCCAAAATTTACAGAAGATTTGTATTAAATAAAAAAACAGAGTTGCTCTTCTTTAAACCTAATTTTTTTTTTTATTGAATCATAATGCATATAAAATAAGGTTATGCGTGGAATAAACCCATCAGGCAGGCTAATGGCCTTCACAGTTTTGCTGATTGATACATACGCACTCTTATCAAAATTATCCATAATCATTTTGCTTGATCAATCTCATTTGCGAAGAAGCCTGGTCTAGCAATACATATAGTTCAAAATTCGCACCAAACGGTAGCGGCTGTGGTAGCGGCTTGTGGATGCATTTGTTTTTCAACAATCACATATAAGTTCTCCGCAAAATTCGCACCAAACGACTGTGGTAGCGGCTTGTGGATGCATTTGTTTTTCAACAATCACATATGAGTTTTCTCCGGGCTTCAAATGCGGCGCAATTTTAGCGATTCAAAGTTGATGAAGCTAAATCAATATTCCGACACATATATTTTGTATGAAATTTTACGAACTATGGCCGTTAAACTTGACAAACAATGAAAACGCGTTTGCTTTCTTGGTGTAATAGATCATTTTTACTAATCCCTAAAACTGTCAACTATGAAATGTTTTTTTTTTTTTTTTTTTTTTTTTTTTTTTTTTTTTTTTTTTTTTTTTTTTTTTTTTTTTTTTTTTTTTTTTTACTAAACTACTTTACTATATAAATGGTGGCAAAATTCAAATTTTACGTAAATTTTAAGATACTTCATATAATGTATACATATACCTGAGATCAATGTAAATAATAGGCATGCATGCATGCATGCATGTAAAATTATGACTAAGTCTTCAAAAAAACTTTGTCCAGAAAAAATCAGTCACATAAAATATTTTGCGCATGAAAAAAATTAATACAACAACAATAATAATATTATAGCAAAAATCAACCTTAAGCTTATGATGATAAATTATATATGATCACTAAATATGTTCGTAATAAAAAGCAGAAAATCAAGTATTGCATCTACGCATAAATTCGTATTGAAATTTCCAATATATGTTTGCTGTTGTTTTTTGTTTTTTTCGCTTGCAAATATATCCGATTTATGTATTTTTATTCATTTATGAAAACTGAAAGAAATTGCTCGCATATTTTAGGAAACTAATTTTTTTTATGTGTGTTTTATTTTATACGTTAGAGAAAGTACAAATCCAAAAACCCAAATGCAAAAGAACATTTTAAACGTACTCCCCATCATGGAAGCAGCGCGAAATTTCGTTGCGAAAAGTTATTTTTTTTTTTCCTTATTATTGGATTGGATTGGAAAACTTTCATTATTTATTTTCCTAAGCTTAAGACAGACGATTGTAAATCTTAAATACAAATGCGATGATATTAATTCGTCACAAACAAACGGAATCTAGCTTAATATAATATTATGCCATGAATTAATGCATAGACGTAATATATGCATTAAGTAAGTAAGTCTTTATGATTGCAAAAGCAGCAGCAGAGAAAAAAAATTAAGATTATATTTATATTATAAAAAAACACAAACAGTAATCTCCTCTGCTTTTAGTACTGAATTGTGTGTTAATACGTAAAAATCAAGAAAGAAATATTGATAACGTTCGCAAAATGAAGATTTTTATATTACTCGGTAAGAAGTGAAGATTTTTTTTTTCTAAGCCAATATACTCAAAATGCTTTAGAGAGATATATGTATATACAATCACTTTTTTGTTAAATTCAATTATTTCAGGATGTTTTGTAATGATTATTATTAAATGGGTTGAGGCTTTTCCCGAGAATCGTAATCCAAATTTGGAATATGAACTTATTGATGTTAATCGACCTTTGCCGCATTTAAAAAAGGAACCAGAATTGTTTCATTTAACAACAGCTCGTAGCATATCGGTATCATCAGTTAATACACCACCGCCTCCGGAATCGGATACAAAAACATTTATTTATAATCCCGAAACGAAAACTTGGACTCAAGTAAAGAAAAACAATCCTCCTCCCTCAGAAGATGCATTACTTTGGAATCAAAGTCAAGATAAATGGTTAACACAAGTCGCAGGTTAATGAAATATCTTAATCTTGAAGGAATTTCATAATAAAAATATTTTCTTTCTATTGTATAAAAATACATTTTTGGTTTTTCGCTCTCAGTTTTTGCTTTTTTTTTTTATAAATTGTTTACATATTTACTTCCTTTTCTGATCTCATCAGCATTTTATGATCTATATTTCTTTTCAAACGATTTAATTCATCTACAGTGAAATTTAGTTTTTTGCTTGTACCATCTAAAAATTTATCAAATCTCTCATTTAATTTTGTCATCTGTACTTTAAGTTGTTGCATTTCCCAGCGTATATCTGAGAGACCATTAATTTGATTTCTTAACTTTAGAATGACATCTGTTTCACCCATTAGAGTTTGTGGTACATTAGTGGCTGATCGCGGCCTTAACAGGTACTCGTGTTCACCACCACCATTTCGTTGAGAATTTTTACTTTCATCGTGATCGCGTAAATTTTTTCGACTATTCGGTGGTGTCGTTATTGAATTTTGTTTCTCAATCGATCTTTGAAACATACTATAATTATTTTCGAATTTTCTTCTTCTCATACTTAAATTACGATCACGACGTTCAGCTACCAATTTATAAATATTTAATTTAATATCATCGGGTAATTTATTATCACGTGGATCATTCGGACGTATAGTGAACTGTAAGTTATTACGTGAAGTTCTTAATAAAGCGCTGAGTTTGCATATCTTTAGTAATTTAGTGGGAGCACCCCTAAGTAGGCGAGAGAAAAATAAACTCTCCAATCGTGATACTAATTCGGCTTGTCTAACTAATCGATCTAATGTAGCGGAGACTTGTAAGCCCTGAATATCGCTAACAGCCAAACCGACCATTAAATTGGTTAAAATAACCGTTACCAATAAAACGAAACTTAAGAATATGAAATGTGAAGTTACAGGATATTGGACTTCAACGTCACCATAGAATATATCTTCAAATTCGAGTTCTCCGGACATCATTACAATCGATTTCAATAAAAACCTTTAAAAAAAAAAAAAAAAAAAAAAAAAAATGATTAGAATTGAAATAAGTAAGAAAAATTTATATTCGGCTGTGCCGGATATAATTTTATACCAACCACCACCTCTATCTTGAAAAAAAAACTAGAGAAAAACTAGATTACAATGGTTGGACGTGCCAGATATTTTTTTTTGTTTTTATGGAATACCCTGGAAAACAGCCAGAGAGAGAGCACACGTGCTTTCAGTTTATACTCTAGACCTATCATCGATTTGACAAATTTTTACCAACGTATACTTTCAATGTTTCTGCCAAAATTCGAAGTCAACATATTTAATTTTTGCGGCTAGAAGAATATTTATTTATTACAGACATTACACAAACGGACAGATGGAAATCGATCCCAAATCGATTCTAAATTTGATGCTGATCAAGATTATA
>KK351193.1:284126-294374 GCA_000671755.1 Glossina brevipalpis
AAAGGTAATCCATCCAATCTTATAAGAACTTCAGGACTTTATTTAACATTTCGAATTGGAAAATAATGGATTACCTTTTCCCCAAACTAATATTTCTATAAAAACATTATTGATCGAAATAATTTGTAGTTGGTAAGAAGGAAAACTAAGAATCAGCGAAATTGACATTAGCTTTTCATACAAGTTGTCATCTGCAGGGTGCCTTTAACACGAACCCAGTAATTTTTTTAATTATAATTCCCACTCATTAGATGAATCTTTTTAAGCTGAATATAAGAATAGGAAGCAACGAACGATGAATTATAAAAGGAAGTGTTATGATTGTGTCTTATAAATTCCTTTTTATTATCGTCATAAAATTGGTCTGTACTAGAATTGAAATAGTCTTTGGTTATTACGTATTCAGTTTAAAGTAGAGCTATATATATATAATGTCTTATATATGCATACAAAATATTCAATTAAAAAAAAAGTTTTAACTTTCAATTCATTCATTTTATTCATTTAGATACACAAGCCTCTGCTTTGCGTCGTATATAGGTTCCGAGAAAAAACACGACGCACGCAGTTTTCTATAGTAATAGTATCATACAAAAATCAAAGATCTGTTTTAACATTTTTTTCTATTAACATTTTCCTTATTGATTATAGTATGTATATGTACATATTTATAACCGAAAGTAGACAAAAAAAAAAAATAATACTTTTTTATTAAAACAAAGCGACCAAAAAAAATTCCAAAAAAATAAACAATAATAATAATAAATATTACGTAATAAAAAACAATAAATATGAATTAAATTTAATTGAATCCTGTAGAGAACTCAATTGGTGCCTCTTTTTTTGAAAAAATTATCCAAAGTCTGCTGAAGAGACTTTTTTTTTTTTATTCCTAAATAAATTTCTTTTTTGCAATTAATGTCAGATGTTATTTACTACCCGAGCAACTTCGGAGCTTCGTTCACAATCAGAATCACAATTCAGGAACAAATGTCCAGAACTTCTAAACTAAATAAACTTTTAGAAAGCTTTAGAAGTCTTTAAAAAGCCTTCATATGATGTAAAACTTCGTTGCTTTTCTACTGGCCTTCCTTTTCTCTGTCAGCACATTGGTATCGGGATTCATTCATTTTTTCTCCTTCGGTAATTCGTTAGTTATCGACAGTTAACAATTCATCTACGTCCGATTTATTCAATCCTTTGAAAATTAAAATCAAAAATGTTTTATTAGGTTTTCTTTAACTAAACAATTTGACGTTGTAAACTTAAGAAAAAACAACTTAACTTAAATGCATACCAACAACCTAGTGGAACCCAAGTGGAAATAAAAAAAATTATCGTAAGTTTCCGAAACTTAAAAATTTTTCAATCATAAATATATATATTTTTTGGAGATTTCTTTTTTGCGAGAAAAAAAAAAACCAAAGCAAATCGTAGATATGGCAACGTTGGCGAAAAAACATAAATTCATAGAAAACACATACATATTTCATAGATGATAGAATATAATGAAGATAAAGGACATTTTTGATGTTAAGCTATCTTTAATATATTAATTGATGCAATTTACAGTTGGATGGACTAATTAATGAAATGCTAATAAATGGACGTAAAGAAATACATACGTATTCTCCTTTTTGCATTTGTATTGAAATATCTTATCATAATATAAAGAAGGAAAAAGATGAAACTTGAGCATTAATGACTTAAAAAATATGTCAAATGGATTATATTGCGTTTCTACGATAGCCTTGATATAGATTTGGACAAAATTTGAAATATTCATTTTTAGAACAACCATTGACAAATCTCGAGATGAAGCAAATTTGCAAAAATTTATGCATAAAAGTAAATTTGTAAATTTGTTGCTGGAAACTTAGGTGCGCTTGCTCGGAAAAATTTAAAAAAAAACATGCGTAAACCTTTCATATCGCGAATTTTTAAAATGAACTTATACACAAAAATTAAAGTAAAATAAAGTAAATTAATGATTCAAATTATAGTAGATATACATACATAAATAAAAAAGTGTTTGCTTGATATGTATGCTGCTATGATAGCTTTTTTTACTTAATTCCACAAATGTTCCACCAATCGATAACAGTACGAAAAAAACTTGTTATATACATATGTATGTAATGTTAGACAGGTATCTGTCTATTGTAAACATCTAATTTTCTTTCTGTATGTATATATGCATACGTAAACAATTTAATGATAAATAATTTCTATGAATCACTGCTTCCCAAGAATGTTTTTCGTCATTTTCTTACATCCTTATATATATATATATATATATATGTATATAGAATAAGCGCCTAAAAAAGAAATAAATAATATAAAATCAAAGAGAGCTACCTAATACGCAGCTGTCTATTTATTATTTTGTTTATTTATTTGTATATGTGTGTGTATGTGTTTATGTGAATAAGATCGGAAAGGACTACAATTGTTTTATTTTTGAGTCTACATATGCATAGTAATGTAAACATTATAATATATAATACAATACTAAAAAGTTTTAGTTACGTACTTAAAACATACAAATTATAAGTACATTAGGTTAACATATGTCTTGGAACATTAGCATACGAAAATAAAAAAAAATATTGGATATTTTTTATGCTTGATTACTCATCAACTAGTTGTATTAAATTTTAATTTTTTATAACTTATAATATTTAAAAGCCCATATCACAAAATTTGATTTAAATTGAAATCTATCTCCAAATGTAAATGGAAATATGTTTGATTTCTGTGTTATATTTGAGTTTATTAGACATATTGATATATTGATCATTACATTAGTAACTATATATGTATGTATAATGCAGGAATTTTCAACGTCATATTTCCCCTATACTTCTCATTTTGAAAGCCATATTTTAGAAAAGTAAAAGCTTCTGCTATTTGTTTATAAATTAATATTATGCTTATTTAAAACTCCTATTTTGTATATATGTGTTCGAATATCCGCATATATCTGTTTTTCTCCTCTAACTGATTTTTATTTATTCGACGCAAATACATTAACTAGAAATTATTGAAACTACCGTAACCGCATGAATTTATTTTGTTCAATTTTGATTCTTTGGTATAACAACTCTGTTTTACTGCATGAATACACACACACCAACAAAGTACTAAGCAAAAATATAATAGTCACTTTTAGGTTTTTTACTGCGTAAAAATGGGGTGCATATTTTACCATTAATTTATTAAGAATTTTCAAAGTATTTCATATCCATTTTTCCAAAGATATTTTAAGAAATATTCAAACAAAAGTATAAAAGACTATTTATTCATTACTGTTTTAAATTAGGGTGGAAAAAACTTGTTTGAAATAGGTACTACAATAATGCAGCTGGCAATGGAATATACATGAAAGATTTCGTCATAGGTATAAAAGGCAGTGTAGAAAGTTTGGTTTTCATCAGTCGTTGAAGAAATATTGTGAAGTGCAGTTTGTTGTACAGAGGTCGTTAGAAAAAAAAAAAAATTTTGTGTGCAGAGTAGCTTAATTATTAGACAATTAAGGTTAATTGCTGTAATAGCTGCATTTTGCTATTTTCTTCGTATTAAAGGTGTGTGTGTGTAAATAATTGCAAATAATTTATTTACTGCTTATATAAAAGTTTAAAAATTGTGATAAATTAAATGATGATAGCCATGTATTATCAAGGAGATGATGAATATGGTCAAAATCCCAAAACATTATGCGATTGGGTTAGAAATTTTCGTTTAAAAAAATTGCAAATGAAACGCAAATTGCGTTCGGGTGGTAATCTTCGTGTATGCGCCATCTTGTCGACAGCTTTAATGAGTGCCGAACTTGAGCTACGACGTAAGCAGCAAGAACGTTTCCAACGTTGGCTGGAATTCCAAACGAAAATCAATAAATCAGCTATAAATAATCATCATTCCAAAGAGGAGGCAGAATCAGTAGTAATTATTGATGATAATAATGAAAAGTGCCGTAGACAACGGGAAGAAATTACAAATCTGTGGAAATGTGAACTTAGTGAATTAGATAATTTTATGCGTAGTATTAGTAGCAGCAATAGTAATAAAACTAATACACTCGCAAATGCAAATGAAGCAGATGATGATGGTGGTATTCCTACACAAAAGACTGAAAGTGGAAAAGAAAATAGCAGATGTCATATCCATTCACCAAGTGTTCGAGTGCAAAGTTGAAAAAAAGTCTCTACATATTATATTTTAAGCAGTTAAAGCCAAATTTAGAATTAATTATATATTAGCCTAAGATGGAATGAGATGTGTGTGTGATTGTGGTTGTGTTGTTACAATAGTTTTTATTATGCAAGCTTTTCCATTTGCAGTCTGGGAACTGTGTCTCTACCTTGCCTATAAATCTCAGACGGAGTCATTATGACGTGGCGAAAAGGAAATAAAAGAAAGGCACACGATGTCTTGAATAATGTGGCCATTTCTGTTACGATGATATGCTCGCTATAACCCAGATGTATGGGCTTGCTTATATATATACACGAAACGAAATCAACGACTGAGTGGAAAATGAGTCGAAGTTTTTACAAAAAAAATCGGTTTGTAAATTTTTATTTTCTTTAAAAATTTTTAGTTTTTGTATGAGAGCAATATAAAATGGCGAAAAATCGATGATTACCGACTTATATGCTATAAAAGTAATAGTGAGACGGAGAGAAAGAGAGTAACAAGAAGAAGATGGGTAAAAGACTGCGCCATTTTGTAAAAAAAATATTGAGTTAACAAAGAAAATTTGAAAAATTCGTGGGCAAGCGCATGAGATTTTTCATATTGGACTAACTAAATTTCTCTCTTTGAGAGACACAAGTAGTAGTAGTAGTAGTAGTAATCTTTCGCATTTCTTTCCATTTTACGCAGTTTTTATTTTTAGTGGAAAGTTAGCATTAAAATTGGAAGAGGAGTGATTCATATTGAATCCAGTATATATAAATAATGTATGCTTGTTTTTTTTTCTCTTCATGAAGTCTGTGTTTTAAATATATATAAAAAAAAGTAAACAACCTTGTACAAGTTAATTAAAATTCAAAAAAAATTTAAATAAAAATTGTTCAGAAGACGAAATTTTGAAAAATTTGTTGAAAAAATTGAATGAAATTTCTTTGTCTATTTTTTTTTTTTTTTTTTTTTCCAAGAACACCGATATATATATATAATTTGGCCTAAATTGAAAATTTTGTTTTCCAGTTGTTACCACAATGACCAGATATACACACAAACGCATAATTGTGATGATGTGAGCATCATTTTGTATGTGGAGGCATGAGGAGATGACATGAATATACAAACACCGCACCACATATTCTTTGAAGTACTTTTTACATAAACCTTGATTAAAATGGTTTGATCACTGAGTGAGTTTCTTTCTGTGTGTACTACTAGAACTTCAGAGTGTACTCTACTCCTTTATAAAACTAAACTTCAGCAACATCTTACTACTACTACTATACACATGATCTTCAAAAAGTACAAATTCTACACAATTATAAATAATCCAATAATAAAAGGATTAAAACTGCCTGATTAACGATAACGGTTGTGTGGACCACCCAACCAACACGTTGACACACTAACGAGGTTGATGGGCATCCAAAAGCAAACGCCGCAGAGCGAGCAATGTTAGCTGCTGTTGTGACCGTTTCCAGTGCAGGATTACTTTATATATGGTATCAAGTTATTGCAAACCCTGAAATATGCATTTTTGACAATTTCAGTTCAGTACAACTACAGAAGTGTGTGTGTTAGCTGTGAATATAAAAAATTCTTTCTCTACGTTGTTCTGTCTTGTTGTGGGTCGCCTAAGGAATATCGATTTGTTTTCATGACAATATTATTGCAGTGCGTTTCAACTTTCGCGCACTAGTGCTTATAAAGTTTCTTATCCTCGTTCGTAAGCTCTCTTCGTTCATATCTCTAACATAAAAATTCCATTGCAGAACGTCCTGTGGCTTTATGAAAAAGGGGGTGGTCGTGATTATCGTTTAAGAGTACAAGTTTTTTTTTTCTGGGAAATGAACATATTCTGGCACTAGTAGTTCTGAGTATTTATGGTTACTTATACTAAAATCTGCTTATCAGTGGAAAATTGAATTGAAAAATATTTTACAGCACTATGAAGCTATATTGATCTGTGCCTGCTCTCATAGTCTAAGAACGCAAATTAATGCTATAACGGATTTTATTTGTCATCAAACTTAAAAGCACTCATTTTAAGGTCAGTTAACTGAAATCTCTCTTACTTAGAAGTACGCAATTTTATTGCTCTTTGCGGCGATATTTGAAATTCTCGGAGGCATCACTTTTCAAAATTTCACGTAAAGTATTGAAGTACTTGCATTATCGGTATAACGATTTATAAACCCGTATTAAATTTTGCAACGCTTATTATTAAATGAGTTCCTCTAGACTTCATTATTATCAAGTTCCGGAAACCAGAGAAAGCAACAAAAGATTGACTAAGCATTTATTAGACATACAATATAATCAGTAACACTTGGGCATACAACAATTGCAATAAATTGGAAATTTTTTCGATGAGGCAAGCTACATACTTATCAATTATAAATGTGGAAAATTTCTATGTTTTATAGCAAAAAAACTAAAGAAAACAGAATGTGTAACATTAGTGTGTATAATCCAATCCAATCCAATACAATACATCTCTTGGTGGGGTCTCTAAGGCAAAGCGTGTGATTATATTTGCGTCAAAGCGAAATCTTCTCAATGTTTAGTTTAGACATCAGATTTACCGTTGTCAGCGTGCTTATCCGTAGCTACGATTACACTGCGCTCAAAGGTATTAAATTACGAAACGTGTAAAATCGAAAATTCTCTACTTTTTAGCGTTATGACGCAGTTGAACGGTGCCTGCGCATAACTTGCGTAAAACACAAAACCGGGTTGTGTGTGTTCGTAGCGAGAAGAGATATTAAAGTCAACGGCGTTATGTGTGTGAAGTTAATATGAGACTCGATTGCAACTACTTACCCGTATTTGTAGATTCTCATTAGAATACAGCAGGCGGCGTGTGTTTATTTGCAAGACTCGAGTTTTTCAGATCTCTTGTAGTCTTGTATCCAACAAGAGCAAAGCAGTAAGCAATCATAACGAATTTCTTAGACTAATCGCGTTTTTACAGGATTGAATGGTGAAGTCACATGAACGAACGCCAGGAGAGTTTGTAATGCCGTCTATAATTCCCTTTAAATCTTGCACAAGGGGCGGGCTACAGAATGTTTGCGAAGTGTGTGTGTGTATGGCATATGTAGTTGATTTAAACTCTTACGCTTGTAAACATTTTTTTCAAGGCAAGGTATTCTTAATTTACAAACGAAAAACAAGATCCTATAATTTCTAGCGTTATGACACAGTTGATCCGTACCTGTGCATAACTAGATGATTTTATTCTGTAAACAAATCAATTCAACTGTATAGAGAGAGAGAGCGCATTTTAGAAAAGCATAACTTAACACTAAGCCTAAGCCACCATCCACCACAGTAAGCTAACGTTATAAATTCTATGAGACTAAACGAGTCCTTACAGAAATATATATTAATGTGGAGTAACGGGAAAAATCTCAGCAATGGGCAGTAGTGAATTTTATGTACGCGTCTACACAAAGTGTTGTGTTTCTAAAGCTTTTTATCATCAAACGCGTCGTGTTGTTGTATAGCTGCTTTTTAAATTTGCAGTAAGCCGCTTAAAGTTGTTGTTTTCAACTAATTAGTGTTTTTACAGAGTATGCATATATAAAAAGTGCTTCACATCTCGTTTGGTGGTTAACTATTTCGGATTGATTACGGCCACTTGATCTGATCCCCTTATACTCATGATCAATTTAAAATAGCAGTTATATACAATTTAGAGTAAGCTGTGACAAAAAAAAACTTCTATCAGTTAATCAAGTTCTTGCAGAATTCATAACAAAAAAAAAAAAAAAGGTACAAATGGTTGTAATAATTGTAATAATCCTTTCGTCTTGTCTTGCTGTGCATGATTCTTCTATTCAGTACTATCTAATGTAGGACGGACGCCTACAAAATCGTTTCTATCAACTGATCTTTTTCAGAATTTCACAAAAAGTATATTCTTCATTCACATTTAATAATTGTTTACCTCAAGAGCAGCAGTCAATCGTATTCTCAACATAAAATCAACGAGCTTCACATAAAAACAACTTAACAACAAATCTTGTTGCTCAAAATTATATTCGTTTTTTTAAGAATCGAATTTGGCAGTTTATGGAATTAATGGGCTACTTACTACTACATCAACACTCACTCATCTATCAACAGTAGCTAATTTTTAGCATATCAAGAAAAAAAAAAAAAAAAAAAAAAAAAAAAAAAAAAAAATTAGGACCGAGTAAGATGCGTTAAAAAAAAAAAAAAAAATAATTCTTTTGCAGAATTTTTTGATATTCAATTTAAAACACTAACTAACATAGGTGCAGTGCAGCTGCCCATGGATCCTCCTCACGTTCATATTTTAGGTATGCAAAGATTTTTGTAAAGTTCATGCCATCATATATATATATATTATAATCAAAAACAAGAGCCAATCTGTCTTAGAAGAAGTATGTATTTGACAATTTCTACATGAAACTGTGATAATCTTACACGTGATGAAATATTGTGATTTATTTCAAATTACTATTATATCGATCATTCAATTAACATGTTGCGACTTCCAAACCAAACCGTAGTTATGCCGCTTAATCCAAGTAATATACGCAAACATGTTTCTCAACTAAAATATAACTTTTTTTTTGCAGAACTCAGTGTTTGTCTTCATTGCACTGAGCGCGAGCGGTAATGATTTCTTCTTTATTATATTTTCATTTAAAATTTTCCAGCAACATGTTTCTTTTTATAAAAGCATTTCATTTTTTATGTAAATCTTATGAGTGAATTTGGGCTTGTTGCAATGTTTGTTTTGTGCGATACAGAATTCATTTGGTGAGTGCGCTACACGCATTAAAAGAAAATAATATCTTTAGTGCTGCAAAACTTAGGATTAACAAGCGAGGAGGCGGCAATCTATGGGGCATTGAAAGATTTGATTGATATTTGTAGATTCGTTTTTTGTTTTTGTCAATGACGACCCTTCTATTTACAGTATGTATGTATTATATATATGACCAAGCGAGGAAGAGATACGGATGTCATGTTTTACTATTATGCTTCTTTTTTGCACTATAAATGTCTCTTCATTTAATTGTCATATGGCGACGATTAATGGAAATATTGGTGGAAAGCAATATGCGTATGAGAAATTGTCATATGGCGATAATTTCTTTAATATGGCTACAACTAAAATCCCCCCAGTGCATCGTCATATGGCGACGATGGATGCAAACATATCAATCAATATGTCACACGGCGACGTGGGTCAATTTACTAAATTTGGAAGGACAACGATAAATTCATTCAATCGACATGTGATTAATAGGGGATGTCGGGTATGTCCTTAGCAGACAGATCACTACTCTGTTATAGAATTTCGAAGTAAGTTTCTTAACAAATTTTGACTTTTGTGATTATTAGAGGTGTAGTATAAATGAAGAAAAAAAAAAAAAAAAAAAAAGAAAAAAAAATATCATTTAAATAAGAAAAAAGCTAAGGGAATCGCTGTTTTTATGATATATTCTCCCATATATCATGACCATAGAAATATGTATTTATAGCTCTTTCATGCCGGTTTAAGTATGAACGCTGATCACGAGGATGAAGATATATATAATGTACATACATATAATTTATATATACATTATATATACATATATATATATATATATATATATGTATATATATGTATATATAAAGATATATATATATTGATATATATATTAGTTTGGGGAAAAAGAAATCCATTATTTTTCGGTAGATGGCTACAACACTGGTAGATTTCTCGTAAAGTATCGATCAAACAATTTCAGGTTTATGCTCGTTGGAAAGGTGACATTAACAGCCAATTATGTCCAATTTTGGTTTGATGTTAAAGATTCACCTCGCACAGGTAGGCCGGTCGTCGAAAATGTCAATAAAATCGGAGAAATGATCGAAGTTGACCGGTATGTTAGCAGTCGTAACATCGCCCAGGAGCTAAAAATCGACCATAAAACAGTTGTAAACCATTTACACAAAGCTGGATTCAAAAAGAAGCTCGATGTTTGGGTGCCACACCAATTAACAGAAAAAAACCTGATGGATCGAATTTCT
>KK351193.1:295112-317010 GCA_000671755.1 Glossina brevipalpis
TATAAAAATAATGGATTCCTTTTCCCCCAAACTAATACATATATATGTATATATATATTGATATATATATGTACTGATATATATATATATATATATGTATTGATATATATATATATATATATGTATTGATATATATATATATATATATATATATATATATATATATGTATATATAATAAGTATATGTATATATGAATATATGTATGGATATATGGCTGGCTCATATGAATAAGAAGAAGCTAAGGGAATCGCTAATATATTTTGTCATGATATATTTCTCTATATATATCATGAAACTCCGCTTAACGACAACAATAACAACAGCAACAATCATAACAACAACAACAACAACAATAACAACAATCGCAACTAACTAAAAAACAAGTAAACATATTCTTAACAATAATTTTTTTATGTAAGATAAATGCTGATGGATGTTGGTGAATATGATGATGTGTAATGATGGAGATAAAGTTACTCTAACGGAGTGGTGGCTCGTTTAAGAAAAGCTAAGGGAATCGCTATTGTTTTCATGATATATATTGTGTTTGTGTTCAAATATATCATGACCCGAAAAGAAAGAAAAAAATTTAAGTCCCTTACAGCAGCAATTTTTCAACAATCAAATATGAAAATGAGAACGTATTCTTGATGATGAGATATTATAAAATGTACGGCGGCATAGTGTGGCAATGGCAATGGCAATCAGGCATGTATGGTATGATAATAATGTAATGATGTGTATGATGTAAATAGCTAAGGGAATCGCTTATGTATTGATGACACTCTAGTCACAGCAAATCATTAAATATTCATTGCATTCTGAAGAAAAAGCAGCACAATATTTTATGTTAATAACCACGTTTGGATGTGTGAAGAAGAGGTGTACGCAAAAATTTTCAATATGATAAAATGTTTGAAAAGATTTTTAAAAATAAGTTATTGAAACCAAATAATGATTATTCTCTATACACGTCGATTATGTAAATGACAACGACAGGCGATTACACCTTTATTTATATATATAGTCTATAAGAACCATATCCATTTAAATGTTTACGTAAGATTTACTTGCAATCTTTACAAGCCAACTATAGTGATGATACACATTTACGGATGATAGTGCTGAAAATTTCTGATTCGAAATTACTTTCTGTTGTAACTATTTTAACCTAAGGATATATTGCAGTAATCATTACCTACCACAGTTATCAAGCCCCGGCGATGCTATATGCCAGAAAAAATGGAAAAATCTGCTGCCATAACTAACACCTGCGTATATTATATATACACACATATATTTATATATATATATATATATATATATTTGAGCTTGGTCCCCGCCCCCCCAACGCAGCCGCAAATATGTTGTGTTCATGGATATGTACATTTGTATATGTTGTAGGAGCCGCCGAGTACACTGGTAAAGAAACTTAAGTATCCACTGTGCTGCTTTTTTTCTGCTCATCAGTTAAACACGACTTTTTTTAAAATTAGATTATTTCTGGATCACTTGTGTATTTTAATGATTTTTTATAGTGTTTTGTATGCATGCAATGAATCCGTTCCCGAGCAGAGAAGAATAGAAAAGAAATCCGAAGGGGTCGAGAGACGCAATCCTCCACCACGGTATAGAGAGATCATAGCAGTAAAATTTTGTTTGTTCTTGTTTTTGTGTGCCTTTCTACCTTTTAGCGTTATGTAAACAGTTGAACGGTGCCTGTACATAACCCCATGCTTTTAACTGATAGCAGCGAGATCGGAGAGATTTAAAATTTGCTGTCGTGTGAGCTTGTCTTGTCTATTGAGAACCACTCAACGCGAGTCTTTTCTTTTTTTTTTTTTTTTTTTTTTTCTCTTTCTTTTCATCGCCTTTTTTTCAATCTACTTTAATTGCTTTTATATAGCTTTGTCACAGTTGAACGGTGGCTTGTGCCTAATACAACAGATCAGACAGAAGGACACTGTATGTGAGGCTTTTGTTTAAAGAGGGCTGAGAAAACAGTCCATGTACTCTATTGCCTTTTTTTCTTTTTTTTTTTTTTTTTTTTGTTATTGTTATTGTTATCAATATGTTATTTGTAGCGTTATGTCGCAGTTGATCTGTGCCTGCGAATAACTATACAGGAAATTACGGATATGAAATATGAATAGTGTGTGGTAGTTACCGAAGACAAAGGCCGTAGACGAAGATGACGTATTGAAAGTTAAATTAGAATTTTTCCCTATTCCCCTTTTTCTCTTCTACATATATATTTTTTTAGACATATTTTTAGTGTCACTACGCTACAATTGATCCGATACCTGAGTATAATGAAATATCTACCACGAAAGGTTTAAATGGGACTCTAACACATAATGAGAAATGTGAGTGATCCTTTAGGGGATGAGGCAGAGAGATAAAAAACACTATGAAGTCGTCGTCATCCTTTGGAGTTATCCTGATCTTGAGATTAACTTTTCTTATCTCTATAACCATCTTTTACAATAATGTGTGGCGGTTTACTTTTTCTATCATTCCTTAGGCAAAATGCGTTCATCCTATTTCTTTTTGTTTTTTTTTTTTTGTTTTTCTCTTATCAAAATTATTTTTTTAGCTTTTTGTGTCTCGGTAAAACCGGTGCCTAAGTATAATAATGGGTTTTATGAATGGATTCCTGTGAGAAAAAAACGTAGATTGATCGATTCGAAATGTGTGCTGCAAAGGCATCATCCTCCTTTTCATTTCCCATAAACCAGGTTAATTAGTTAAATACCTTTTGCCACACTAATGATACTTTTACAGCAGGAGGGTATCACAAATCACTTTGTGTGTTCTAACTTGAGAGATTGTTGATTGAAAGAAGATTTGTGGTTTTGAATATCTTAAATCAGTTTTTGGAGATGTTTTTGAGTGTGTCTATGTCATCGATATCGTTAAAGGGAATCCATACGATACAGCATCAGCAGCATTAACAGCAGAGTTCAACAAGCAAAAGTTTTATTTATTTTATTGGTTTTTTTATTCAATAATCTCAAGAGATGTGTTGTTGTGTTTCTCCAGTAGAACACCAATCAATTACGTAGGTAAAAAAAGAAGAAACTCAAATGTAAAGTACTTTTTTAACACTACATTAAAAAAGCGAAAGAGCACAGTTTACTACATGAGCAGTTTTTTAAGAAAACTATCTATCACAAATCATGTAAAATTTTTGAAAAAATTTCCCTTTGTAAAAGCAATACATACTTTTTTTTTTTAAATGATTTATCAACATTTTCCAAAAAAAAAAAAACCTCGAAAATTGTAAAAAAAAAAAAAAAAAAAAAAAGAACAAAAATCCAAGATCTGTAAATAATTCTCTTTAGTTAGATTTAACCAACATTTGCAATGTAATATTTTTTATGTAAATTAGTTTTGTTAAATTTTAACAAAATCATTTGAATTGCTCACAAAGCCAACAGTAACAGTAACAGTAACAATAACAATAACAACAGTTACAACTACAACAGCAACAATAACAACAATAACTACAACAAGAACTACAATAATAATAACAACGACAACAACAACAACAACAACTACAACAAAAACAACAACAGCATCATCAACAGAACACTGTTGTGTATCGCGAAGGTTTTGAGAGGAAAATGTTGTGTGGCCGTAATTGAATCTAGGAAGGCAACTGTGAGACAACTGGCGTTTAGCTTGGGCCAGGCAATCAATCAATTCGGCTTCCTTAGACATGGCAGCTCTGCAGGCAGTGCAGATCCCTAGAAAATTATCTTTCTGAGAAAGAGTGAAAAAGAAATTGTTTATTACACTACTACTACACGTCTGTGAAAGTTTATTCGTATCATCCGGCTAAGCGCGTGTAAACCAAGAAAAAATTGAAAATCCGTTCTATGTCAAATCTGAAACTATATATTACTACTTACCACCATCCATCCATCCATCCAGAACAAAATCGTATCGTATCTACTACTACTACATCATTAAGAAAGATAAATTGACATGAGAACAGCAAAAGTTCTCAGTTTTATCCTAAGTTCTTTGTTTAAAGCGTGTGACTACCACCACCACCAACAACAGAGCTTTCTTCCATTAAATCCGAATAATCGCGAAAAAATTTATGCCATCAGCCAAAATTAAGCTAAGCCTTTTTATGCATTTATACACGGCTCACTGCTCATCCTTGTTCTCTGTAATGAACTGCTTTATTAATTTACACACCAATGAAAAATTGATTTGCTCATCCTTCTCCTCTCCGGAAGAGATTTTTCTATTTACATATATATATATAGTAATTGAATTTATAAAACGAAAGTGCGAAAAACTATATCTTCAGAGAAAAAAAAAAAAAGTCTACTTAAAGAAAAATGGTGGCGTCTTCTAGCGGTTGTTACAAAACCAGTTCCAATCAAATCAAATAAGCTTGTTGCGCAACCTTTAGAAGTCAAAAACTCCTAGTGCAAACGTGTTTCTCTTGGGGGACCTTTTTAGATTTCAATTACAACTGCAAATTTAAAGAAAAATGAAATTAACTCTGATGCATCAAATCATAAAGCGAAAAATCATCGGAAAGAATATGCTGTATCGTTTTGAAATTCGATTTCGATTTCCTGTTCGTAAAATGCCTAATAATCGTCATCTTATGTTTAAAAATATCACACCAACCAATTCATATTCAGTCATATTTGATCTTCAAGTTGAGGAAAACTATCTCAATATAATGATGCTATTGCCATTCGTCTATAATAACACACACAATTGAAGAGAGAGAGAGAGACTTCGCTTTCGTATTATACACAATCATCATATTTTGTCTCTGCGTTGCTGTGCGAGTTCACATGAACGTATATATGATATAAAAGAAACTTGATCTTCTGTCCGATACTCGAATACATTAAAACTGATTCTTGTCGTCAAGCTTAGAAATATTGGGTTATCTTGCCTTGCCTTGAGTTCCTGTAGGATATTGACCGACGTGTGAAGGATGTGAAAGTTGTAGTTTTGTTTATGCACCTTATACTTGGCTTGTCTCTACAATATTTTTTGGTCGTATAAGTATACGGGAAAGAGAGGAGGTTTCTCAAGCTTTTTGCGGTCCCATAAGAAATGTAAAATTTGCGTATTTATATGGAATCGTTTAGTCTACGACTTACACAGTATTCAATTTTGCTGTTCTTTCGGGAAGAATATCTGATTCAGAATTAAGAATAGTTCAAGATCATCGTTACCATGCATTGACGGCAGCGCAGGATTCCAGGTATTGATTGCGGCGTGGGATCCTAAGTATTGACTGCGGCGTGGGATTCCAAGTGTCGACTGCGGCGTGGGATTCCAACTGCTGACTGCGGCGTGGGATCCTAAGTATTGACTGCGGCGTGGGATCCTAAGTATTGACTGCGGCGTGGGATTCCAAGTGTCGACTGCGGCGTGGGATTCCAACTGCTGACTGCGGCGTGGGATCCTAAGTATTGACTGCGGCGTGGGATTCCAAGTGTCGACTGCGGCGTGGGATTCCAAGTGTTGACTGCGGCGTGGGATTCAAAGTGTCGACTGCGGCGTGGGATACCATCAGCTAATGGGTGCAGCGAGGGATATAGGATGAAGACGATGCCATGGAGTATATCATCAAGTGTTGATATACCACATCCTTTTAACGGTGTGGCTTAAGATTTTAGAGTAATATCAATCATGATGTGTAAGACCATACAGGTCAACTGAGCTATATAAGTCTTCAGTTATTACGTCATTATGCTCCTGGCTAGGTTAGCGCAGAATTTTCGTCTTTAGAAAATAAAAAGCCTGATGACGAATAACGAATGCGCGGGCGAGGGTTAGAGGGGGAACACATCATCGCATATGGCTGACAATTCCGACGAATTACTACTGGTAGTTTATAAAGGAGGAATTTTCTTCTTATAGTCGTCTTTCTGACATTTACCTGTTCTGTAAGATTCACACGATTTAATCCAAGCACAACTGCAAATCTGATGTGGTGAAAGAGTGTACATTTCACACCTATGAAAGATTTAAGTAACACATTCTTTCAATTGTAATCTTTTTTTTGGGTCTTGTTGTAACATAAAATAATTGTGTAGAATTTGAATTTTGAAATAAATTTCATACATTAAAAAAAATTTATATTTCACTATCATAAAATTAATATAAATAACATTTAAATATTTTTATGTCGCAAAATTGAAAAAATAAATACTACTGATACGATTTTTGAAAAAACGAAAAAATTCCTTTTATTTATTGAAGAGTTCTTCGAGTACGGGAAAATTATTACATTTTATTATTTGTTACATTTACACGTAGAGTATTATTATTTATTATTATTATCATTATATTTTAGACTAATAAAATTAATTCTTAGACTAGAGATGAGAGAGAGCACTAGCAGCTTAGGCTATCGGCTTTGTGTTGGTGTTTCTTCATTTGTATAGAAAAACTCGAGCGCAATAAGATTTGAACTCACGTGTACTGACTTGCTCTATAGAGCGCTTTTTAACAGTTCAGCCTGTACAATTTTTGACTTGAAAATAGTCCTTAAACTATTTCCAAATGTACACGTACTTAGTTATTTGAGACCTAACCCTCAAGTTAGTTCTCTGGATGATAGCTAAAACCCTAAAGTTTTAGCTCGCTGTTTTTGAGTTCGTCACGAACTCGGATTGTAGTCAGTACGGCAAATCCACTGAGGATCAAGTGATGTCAGGCAATCAGGGCTTCCAAGCAGGCAATCAGCGTGTCCAATTCACAGAAGGCAATCAAAACGTCCAAGAAGGCAATCAGCGAATCCAACAATAAAAACCAAGTGTTTCAATTGAGTGACTATTTTATTCTCTCCTTTCTTTTTCAAAAATCTGGGTTTATATACATTTTCTTAAAATATAAAGATAACAAATAAGATAAATTTATTGCTCGGTAATCTATCAGAAATTGATTACCCAGCATTTTCATGAGGCAAACATTTAGCGTGAGAAATGCAAATAAAGTACTCGGCATTTTCTTGTAAACATCTGCACCTGAACAAATAAAAGATAAACAGATAACCGGTATCATACTGAGTGAGGTATGTGTGTGCGTAATAGATAAAAAGTTCTTAAAAATACAGTGTGGAAATATGTGTTAAATCTACTTAGAACAAAACCGAACACAGCCAATGTTGCGACTAAAACGTTCCGAATAATAAATAAAAACTGAAATTGTTAATTTACAAATAATTAAATTTAAAGATTTAAATCATTCATTAAACACAAATACATGTAAGTACGTACGGTTCCAGCAAAATAAATGCTGAGCAAAAATATTTATGGAGCGGTTTCAATATTATACGTATTGGGCCTCCTTGCATTCCAAGCCGTTACTGTTAAACAGAATATTATTTAATCTGGATAAATTTAAAAAGCACTACTTTTCATTAAAGGTTATAAAATTATATAAATGAAACATGTAGAGAAAGTTAGCCTCGTGGCGGTAAAGGAAGAATGTTACTCCCATTTCAAAATGTTCTTTCACACGTTCGCAATGGTTTTCACCCGTAGTTGTTCTTTGTACAAAGTTGCCTGAAATAAGAGCTGAGAAGCAGGGTCGGGTCCATCGCTTTTCGTTGAATCAAAATAAATTATCTATTTATATTTTTAATGTAATTCCTTTAGTTTCTTTTAATAAAAAACATTTGTTGTTTGTTTCCCTTTTTTTGCTTGATTCTTTATTTTTCTCTACTTTTTTGCATCTGCTTAGATAGATGTACAGTATTATTCAAACGTTGATGGCATGACAGTTATATCACCTTGAATGTGAAACAAAAGTCATTTCGATACGTCACCTATGTGTGTACTCACTCGTGAACGTAAACAGTATAATGATATGAATATTAAATTAAAGTATTTTGACATGAAGTGAGTTAGGCTTTTTAAGTTCGTTTAATTCATAGAATTTTGCTTGTAAGTCCGGCTGCGTTGTGCTTACAGTATTTTACGAATAAATCCCTATTTTTATAATTGAGAAAGTCAAGGAAGTCTGAATAAAAAAAATTGCTTCTTTTTTCGCTTACATACATGAGTGTGAATGTGAATAAAATAAAAAATTTCTCGCTGGTAGGAGAATATAGGCTACTATCGTAGAGTCAAGGGTGGAAACGGTTTTTACTTAACAATTGTTGTTGTAATAACCATGTTTTCATCTGAAAAAATATAGTTCGAACTTACGTGTTTTATTCGAAATTTTATTATTTAATCACTTTATACGTTCTTGTCTATATAGTTTAAAGCTCTACTATGAAAAAAACTATTACATTACGTATACATTTATGAATACTTAGCTGTAAGGAATAGAGGCTTAAGAGAGAACAAATGCTTTCTTTAAAATTTACACATTATAAAGGTGGGTTAATATGGAAAAAAAAAAAAAAAAAAAAAAAAAAACAGCTTTTATTCTTTCGAACTGAAAGCCGTCCGATATTTAAAGATAATTTTCATGAAAAATTTTCTAATTTAATTTTAGCTAAGACAAAAAAAAAAAAGGGAATCGTAAATATTTTGTATTCGATAGAAATTTTTGTAATTTTACTTTAAATAAAAGATTTGCTTAATTTTTACTTCAGAAGGAGACGACAATATTCCATTCCATTTTCATATCGAAATTGTATGAAAATCAATTATAAATTTACAATATCTGTGCTGTTAATTAATAATACTTCATATAGAAAACACAAAACACAATCGCTACTTTTGATTCGCGTTGGCGAAGAAGAACTTTTTCTTTTTTTTTTTTTTATTAAAAAGATGTTTTGAAGCTAGATCGCATCGACGATATATCGTTGTGTTATGGTCTAATGTCAAACCAATTGGACCACGTTTTAATTTCATTGTATAAATTTTCTCCCGGACAAGATGTGGTTTTAATTTGACGATGTCCAAGGAGAATATAATCTGATTGAAGGTAACCCTGGGCTATAGCTTCGCCAATTAGATTTTCAATATTCTGTAGCATAATAGCATCAGGCTTAACATCTAAAAGACAAAGTAAATGGTGTCGGGGTTATGAAAATAAAAAAAATAAAATTTACCATCAAAATTTCCTAAACACGCAATGCCAATGCTATTGAATTTATAAGCCGAAGGATGATGTGCTTGTACACCCCATCCACGCCCTTCGTAAATATGACCATCAAAACCAATAAGAAAATTATAAGCGATGTCATCATAACCCTCTTTGTACATATGATGCTTTTGTAGACTTTTAATTATTCTTAAGCAATTTGTTTCAAAATGACAACTTAAGGGATATTCAGTGTGATGTATAACAACAAATTCTGCAGGGCTAATAATTAATTTCGGTTTAATTTTTGGTGACTCAGCGTACCAATCCTCGCGTCCCGTAATGTTTAACATAAAACAAAAGGGTAAGACTGCAAATTAAAATAAAAATAATATAAAACTAAAAGGCTATTTTACAATTATCTTCAAATTCACTCACGAAAACTCGTTATTAAAAAAATATTAAATAAATTAAACATTATTATTCTAGCAAGATCTGTGTTTGCTATGTAATAGAATTAATTATTTCTGAATACGCATTGAGTTTTGCAATTAATGTTAGCTATTCCGGACGAAAGCAATGACTATTTCGCAAGCTATATTATGTTCAAACATACGTTTTCATTAACTAAACGCATATTATATGAACGATTTCTTATGAAAAATGTAATTAATATCAAAGTTTTGTAGTATAAATATAATATAATAGGTTGGCTCCTAAGAAACTGCTGATTTCACTGATAGATGTCTGTGTCACTTTCATTTTTATGATATCCGTAAATGTTATGATCTTCTTCTTCTTATATATGTCAGCTGTTATCCTTATCCAGCTTTTACAAGTTCATTGCGTAGATATTTTCTTAAAGTTTTTTCTTTTTACCTCAACATTAATATGGAGTGCTGCAAGCGCGAACATTTCCGCCACAATTTGCTTTATTATTTTCGTAAAGCAAAGAATGCAGTGCAAGCCGCCAAAAAATTACGTGATGTGTATGGTGATGAAGACCTTAAAGAAAGGCAATGCCGAAATTGCTTTGAAAAATTCCGTTCTGGAGATTTTTCTCTTAAAGATTACCAGGGTTCAGGTCGACCAATTGAGCTTAATGAGGATGAAATCATTATCGAAGCGGATCGTCATGTAACTACACGGGAGATTGCAGAGAAGTTAAATGTTTCACATGTAGTCATTGAGAAGCATTTAAAACGTGTCGGTCTCGTTAAGAAGCTGGATATTTGGGATCCGCACGATTCGAAAGAAATTCATCTGACAAACCGCTTGCGAATTATTGCTTAAATGCAATGAATTTCATCCGTTTCTAAAACGAATTATTACTGGAGACGAAAAGTGGATTGTGTACAACAACAATGTCAATTGAAAACGATCGAATGACTCATCGCAAACCACTTTAAAGGCACATATCCAACAAAAGAAGATTTTCCTGTCAATTTGATGGGATTGGAAAGGTTCGGTGTATTTTGAGTTGGTTCCAAGGAACCCATTAATTAATTCGGAAGTCTACTGTCGGCAATTGGACGAATTGAATGCAGCAGTCAAGGAAAAGCAACTAGAATTAGTCAATCGTAAAATTATCATATTCTATCAGGACAATGCTAGGCCGCACACTCCTTTGGCCACTCGGCGAAAATTGATGGATCTTATTTGGGAATTGATGGCACACCCACCATATAGTCCTGATCCCTTGCGCCATCGGATTACCACTTATTTCTATCCGTGGCCAACTCCCTTTGTGGTAAAACTTTCGACGATGAGCACGCTGTAAAATCTCACTTAACTCGAAAGAATCAGACTTTATGCAAGCATGGAATTTTCAAGTAGTCAGAGTGATAGTAAATACATTATAGATTAAACTTCATTCCAAGTAAAAAAAAAAAAAAACTTTTATTTTAATGTAGAACTCGGCAATTACTTAATTGCCAACCCAATATATATACATTTTAGACAGCCAAGATTGTATTAAATATTTTTATTTTTTATTTTTGTATCCATTACTGCGAACATATTAAATTTTCCAACCCTTTGCATACTTAGAAATGTACATTGGCGATGCACATAAAAGACTTTTTATTCTTGACTACGATCAAGAACGAACTCACGCATGAACAACTGTGTGTTCATTCGTCCGTCCGTCCGTTGAAGTTTCTACTATGATCTCAAAACATTTCTTAAAAAGAAATTTGGAAATTTTCCGATGATTCGATGGTTAAATTAAAATCGAAAATCAAAAATATCGTTTTCTTAGAGGACATTTTTAATTACTAAAGAATTGACTGACCCCCTTTTTCTTATAAAAAAAAAAGCGTCGTACTTTTTTGAGTTATTGTGGACTTTTCTTCGAGATTAGCTGACTTAATATATAGTTAGAAAATTTTATTCAACGTTCCTGTGCATTTTTGTTTACATATTTTGTGAAAATATAATCAATTATCAAATCAAAAATGAGTTTAAAGAAAATGTTCAAAATAAGATAATTTTAGGATATACAGATCTTGAAATCTTGCCTGGTTTTCAAGTTCAAATAGTATCTTAATAATAATATTTTTAATGTATCGTTGTATAAAGTAATTAAACGTAATTATTGAAGTGGTGATCCGAAGTGCTTGACTAGAGTAAACAAATAAGAAAATTATATTCAGCTGTTCCCCAATATTTTATACCTTTTTTTTTTTATCTTGAAAAAAACTTCGGAAAAGCCGTGTTTTGATATTCTATAATATTGGGTAGATTTTTTTCCGGATTTTTACGGAATACCGTACAAATTTTTATTGATTGTTTGTGAGTAACAACGACAAAACCACTCAAAAAGCGAACATGTTTTCAGCTTATATTATACTGTAAGCGTTTCCTGTGATTTGGCCCATTTCCAACACCAAGTTACGTGTACAAGCATTTTCTCTGTTATTGCCAAATTTGATCCGGATCCGGAGATCTTAATTTTTGTAAAGAGGAAAATGATTGATTGATGGACAAACGGGTGGGTATACCTACATGGATACCGAATTTGATATTGATGATCAAGAATACATAAATATTATATATTGAAATTAAGATGCCACAAGGAAGCGTTTTTTAGCCCAATACTCTGTACAAGTTTCATTTGAAATTCATTCCGATTGCTGATAATATATTAAGTGTCACTCACATATGAAGATGATACAATTGTTATTTTTTTCATCTAACAATAATACCATTAATGTTTCTTACAAAGTACAAAATCATTGCAAGTAAATTTCGCATTGTCTGAAAAATTTGAAAAAATCTAGGCACATTATTACCTTCAACAAACTAAATTAATGCTTGTGTTTTTCACTTTTTTTTTTTTTGAACGGCAATAATTCTTTTCTATTAACAATTGTGTGAAGAAGTATCATTCGCTTAAATATTGACTAAGGATACACCAACATGCATCATATCATATCAAAGCTAAACGCCAGCAAACTTAACTTAGAAACCAGAGAACAACAGTCTAGTCTGTTGGCTAATTTGTCCAGAATCTCAAACTAATCTAAAAAATAAATAAATGCTTTTTATATAAAAGTATTCTTAAACTTATTTAGACATATAGCATTATGAGGCAACAGCTAATAACTCTACTATGGAAATATTTCAAAAATATCCCAACGCATATCATGTATCGTCTAACTATGAATTACCGTATGGCTCGTTTAAAACAAAACCATACATGATGATCCCGATATTTTATATGTTTGAATTGTAGATCAATGTGTCTTTTCAAAATATCTTATCGGACTAAGCAATCATGCAAATCCATTTGTCGATATTTTTATAGATGAATCATCATCATCATCATCATACACTTGGTCGATCGTTCGTCCATTTAGAAATTCATTTATGTTTGTTTCTAAAATTATCTAATATGAATTTTCTTCGTTTAAAATAGTCATTTTTAATTTCTTTCAACATCATTTTTCTTATTATTTTATCGGTCTCATCAGGAGGGAGCGGAGGACTACTTCTGTTATTTTCCTAATCTTGGTATAATATTAGTTTGGGGAAAAAGAAATCCATCCAATCTTATATGAATTTCAAGACTTTATTTAACATTTCGAATTGGAAAATAATGGATTTCTTTTTCCCCAAACTAATATTTACTTGTTTGAATCGATTGTAATTTAATAATATAATACGAAAGAAAAAGGAATCATTTTTTAAAATAAATAATTAATCAAAATTTCGAAAACGTAGAAATTAGGTCATCGCATATAAAATCTATTACGCGGATTTATCCCAGATTTATCATGAACAATTTGAATATATATTGAAGTCTCAGATGCCCGCATCCAGGTCGTACCCATAAAAGGGAAGCTTTATGCTTATGTTTATGCTTATGTTTACATATTTCGGGCGATATACAAAAAAAAAAAACAAAAACGTAGAAATAATTTTCTATTAACTATCTCTATCTCTGGATAATGGATGGCTCAATTTTTCACACCCAATATATAGGGGGAATTTCAAGATATCCTTTCACTTAGCATTATGCAGTTATGCCGAACAATAATAAAGTAATCTTTGAATGTTTTTCTCTTTTAAAATAATTATGAACGAAAAGTACTTTTTTAAGCAAAAAATCTTAAGCGCAATAATATTTCTATTATTCTGATGGATGGCA
Source organism: Glossina brevipalpis (assembly GCA_000671755.1). NCBI lineage: Eukaryota > Metazoa > Arthropoda > Insecta > Diptera > Glossinidae > Glossina > Glossina brevipalpis. The sequence goes on from KK351193.1 coordinate 308,798, forward strand.
TCGTGTGGGCTAAAGGCGGCTTACACATTCGTTCTTCTTTCTCAATCTTGTTTTCATCGTTGAATAAAAAAAACTGCCACAACTTGTTCTTGTAGGTGTTAAATAATATTTATTGAATTTCTGAATTATCTTTCTCTTTACTCCTTTTACACTTATGCCTTCACCTTAAATTCTATATTTATTTATTTATTTATTTACTTTTTTTTTTTTTTTTTTTTTTTTTTTTTTTTTTTAATGATTTCAGTTTTATTATTACTTTGTATTTCTGTATATCGGTTAATTTTCAATTTTCTTATAATTTATGTAAAAATCACAAAAAAAAAAAAAAAAAAAAAAAAAAAAAAAAAAAAAAAAACCAGAAAATGTCAGAAGAAACTTTCTATATATTAAATTTACTTTTTATAAATTTTTTTTTAAAAGTAGTTTAATAAATTATACAAAATATGCGCTAGTTCACATAAGCGCTGTAAGTCAAAAAGGTTTTGCATACGATTTACAATTAAGATCTCTTTTAGCATAATTCTTTAAAAGTCATGATGAGTTTGATATACGATTAAATTGTACGTTTTATTTGAAAGAAAAATGGAAATGAAATTCTCTCTTTTCTATCCTAAATGAAGTCACACAATTTTATGTCTGCCTTGGAGTGCATTTTGGATTTTTATTAATATATTGGCGAAATAGGAATGAATAGGTCCCGGTAAAAAATTTTTGAATTTTGAGACTTTTCTATCACCTTCTGAGGAAATTTTTATGACATGTTTGCGTAAGAATTTTATTTCTTTTTAAATCTGGTCTTCGAGCCCTTAATTGAGAAATCACGATCTAAACTTTAATTATCTGATTCACTAAAGTTGTGACATCAGAAATTCTAACAATAGACGACAGGTAGACGGCGGGGGCTTAAATCTATTGTCATGCTGGACCAAGAATATATATTTTTCGTAAGTGTCTGACAAAATTTTCTGATTGCGGAGACAAACGGAGGGGCAACACTCATTCGCTCTCGTATTGGAATGGAGTTTTTATTGTTTTTTTTTTGAAAAAAAAAAAAAAAGAGTAACGTAAATTTGGTCCTCTTTTAGAAACAATTTTTTCTTAGGATTTCGATGAATACACGTTTGTTCAACTATTCATTTTTTTTTTTTTAAATCAAAACACTCATTATTTCGACGAGTATTACGTTATCTTATTTTTAGTAAAAAACCCTAAAAATCAACCGCAAAACAGATTTACGTGATTTTCTTTTCAAAACTTTTCAGATGCAAGCAGATGAAGTTGTAAAAAAAAAATTGAATTTAATTTCTCTGAGATCACAAAAAGTGTATTAACCGCAACTGTAAAATTCTAGGCACGAGAAGAAAAAATTTTGAAAAATGATCTCATAAAAATTTTAAAATTTTGACGTTATAGTTGTGGTAAGGCCTTTCATTGATACTTATATTTCTATAATAAAATTTTTCACCCTTTTTTTTGTCATGAAATACGAAAAATTATACTTTGCTCTCATGCTTACTTTTTTATGACAATCCTTACGAGGAAAGGGTGCCTATTGTAATATATCGACATAGTTCAAACTAACCAGAGTAGTTGTAATTTGTAGTTGAAAACGATATCCTGTAGAATTTTTTTTAAATAAAATCTATTGAAACTTAATTCTCCTTGTTTAAAGCTTATTTTTGAGAGTTATAAGAATTTATATACGAGAAAGATTAAAAAATCCATCCATCTTTTCTTCATTCATTATTATGTCAAAAAAAAAAAAAATATTTTTTATATAGAAAAGTTCATCAGCATTAGATGAGTAAATAGGTTAGTATGGTAACGATCCCTATAAATCTGCGACTATCGAGCTATGAGAATGGCGTTTGAAAAATTAAAAGTCTACGGAAAGAACGAACAATTAGATGAATCACGAATTCACGAATTTTTATGGTGCTTCTGGCTAACCATAAAGCATTAAATAATGATCTATTAGATGGATCCCACTTTGCTTAGAGGGGAGAAGATGGCTTATACTCAATGGCAATGATTGTTCTGCTAATCGTATAGCGTCAGTTATCGCTAATTAATTATTGTAAGTGTCCAAGCAAAACTAATAGGGACAGTTACCTTGTTCAAGTTCTCCTAGCTCAACTCCTAGAATCAACTTGAGCTACTTACATTTGATCTGTCTATCATTCCCGCCTCTAGTAACTAGTATTCCTAAGAAGTACTACTTTTTATACTCTTTTCAATTGTATCAACTGATTTCATGTTGTGTTTTGCAATCATCTGAGTTTAATCGGTTTTTCTTTTTTTTTTTTTTTTTTCTAATCACGAAGGTTACCTACAATCTAAATTTTGTTTCAGAAAATTCCATGTACAGCTAGAATGAAATGAATCGAAATTGTAAGTAAAGTTTACTATTGAAAGAGTAATATAATTTGATTTTTTTTTGAAAATAAATTCAAATGTTCATATCATATCACGAACTAAATTTTTTGAGATGGATGGAGTCAATCATCGATATCGATTGTTTGACTTTGTGCTAATTAACTTAGAATGCTGAAAATTGTCAATGATCACGTTACTAAAGCATATAGATTTATTCCAATTGTTGTTTTATTGGTAGAACTCAGTAATATGCGTTTTTTCCCCCTATAGTTTATATAGGTATATATTTGGTCGATATAAAAGAATTTGCATTTATACCTATTTGTCTGTCTGTCTGTCTGTTGTCCATCTATTTTTCGAGAATTCACGATTACAAAAATTAAGATTGGGATCAGTAATCTGGGGGATCTTGTGCCCAAAATTCTTAACTATGAATAAATTCTAAAAATTTGATGTGACCGTCATAAAACAACAACCGAAATTATAATGTAAAACATATTTAAAACTTGACACAATTAAATTAATTATCAGAGTCATTTTAAAGTTTGAATGCTTTCATAGATCGATTGTTGCGCCAAACGAACAAAGTAGTTTGAAAATGTTTTTATGTTCAGCCTGAATTAATCGCGAACATAGCTTTCGCATTAATTTTCGATATTGTTAAAAAAAAAAAAACAAACAAGATTCATCCAGAAACAACGTCCCTCATATTAATTAAAAATGCGAATAATCTTGAAAAAGTTCCTAGAATTTGAAATTTTCTTTTTACAGAGATGTTGCTAAATTCTTCATTGTCTCTCCACAAATTTACAATCAATTGTGTAATTTTTGCCATATTTATCTTTTAGGTGTTGCTTATAAAACATTCGCTCTAAGGCAAGAGTCTAAGAATTCAGTTAAATATTTTTTTTTTTTTTTTTTTTTTAATTTGTTCTTACTTACGATGCAGTTTTTTTTTCAAATTTTTCTTTTCAAGTATAACAAAAATGTATTTAAAGTTTTTTGTGTTTTTGTTTTTTTTTTTCTGTTTTGTAATACTTTTTTTTTTTTAAATATATTTTCACTGTTTTGTATTTCACATTTTGTATGTAATTGAGTCAATCGCATGGAATACATAGTACTAAAAAAAGTTATTTATTTTGCTGTTTTTGCTGTGTAAAAAGAAAATTCTGTTACTGTTACTGGATTTCGATTACTATTGTTGTTCTTGTTGCTTTGATTATAATTGTAATTATAATTAAAACTATAATTATAATTATAATATAATTATAATTATATAATTATAATACATATTATATTATAATTATTATTGCTATTTTTATTATTATTATTATTTTTATTATTATTTTTATTATTATTTTTATTATTGTTTTTAATACACAACTATGTGAAACTGTTTTCTTGCTTTTAAGTCAGTTATTGAAAGACCTGATTACTTTTGGTTTGATTAACGCCAATTAATTTTTACCTTTTGTTTTTCTTTAATTAAATCTCTTTTTTAATTTACCTTTTTCTTTTTTCAGTTTTTACTGAAAACATTCTAAAAAAGCTTATATATATATATATATATATATGTATTTTATGTAGATACGTACGTTTTAACCTTTTTTAGAATGTTTATATATATGTGTATATAAACATGTATGTATGTAAGTACGTACGTACGTACGTATGTATGTATGTATGTATGTATGTATGTATGTATGTATGTATGTATGTATGTATGTATGTATGTATGTATGTATGTATGTATGTANTGTATGTATGTATGTATGTATGTATGTATGTATGTATGTATGTATGTATGTATGTATGTATGTATGTATGTATGTATGTATGTATGTATGTATGTATGCATGCATAAATGTATGTATGTATGTATGCATAAATGTATGTATGTATGTATGTATGTATGTACGTATGCATAAACGTATGTATGTATGTATGTATGTATGTATGTATGTATGTATGTATGTATGTATGTATGCATGTATGCATAAATGTATGTATGCATGTATGCATAAATGTATGTATGTATGTATGTATGGATGTATGTATGTATGTATGTATGTATGTATGTATGGATATGCATGTGTGGATGGATGTATGTATGTATGCATGTATGTATGTATGTATGTATGGATGCATGTATGTATGTATGTATGTATGGATGCGTGTATGTATGTATGCGTGTATGCATGTATGTATGTATGTATGTATGTATGTATGTACGTATGTATGTATGTATGTATGTATGTATGAAAATATGTATATGTATATGTATATATATGTATGTATATATATGTGTGTATGTTATAAACTATAATTGATAGTTAAAAATAAGAAAAAAACAAATCAAATGCGTAAGAAATTCATATTCGCCTTGAGGCGAATCGTTGCTTACTCATCAGCACTTTCATTAACAGTGGTCATCAGTTGATCGTTTAAGAGCGACTTTAGATTCTTAAATATTTTTTCGGCTATCTTGGTAATGATTTATACCTTCTTCTTAGTCATCCGTCGCGGCTCAATCATAACCACTTTTTACTCTGACTGGTGGTCAGAGATAACTAAAAATTAATGAATATACGCTAGAATTTTGGTTTCTATATAAATGTTAATAATAAGTGATTGTTGAAATAATGGAGAATAGCTAGACAGATGTGTATAGGTAAATGGATATGGCTTTTAGGCCGAGTCATAAACTTTTCTAACTCTCTGTTGAGTATAATAATTATATGATGAATAATTGAAAAAGGAAGATCTTTTTTGTGTTTCTTTGTTCATAAATTTTCTTTAATTTGTTTGTTTGGTTGTTTTTGTTCATTTTTTGTCGATGGTATGCAAAGTAGAATATGTCGTACATATGCATGCACATAAGGTATGAATATATGTGTTTTATGTATATTAGTTGACTAATTAACATCATATGAAAAATGCTTTTATTTTTCTTTATTTTTAATTTAATTTTTTTGAGTATTATATGTTTATTTCTTTCTCTTTAAAAGATTTTTAAATTAAAGATTAATTATTTACGAGCACTCGCGAGTATTCATTTTTTATTATTTTTTTTTTTTCAATTAAATATTGTATCTCTTCTTTTTTTTTTTTTTTTTGTTTAATAAATTTTCTCATCACTTGCATAGCAATCGGCTTTGGGCACGATAATGAAAAATACAATTTTTGTTTTTTTTTTTCTGAAATAATTTAATATATGAACGGTTTATTTTAAAGCAATATATAATGTCAAAGTATGTTTATATGCCTATAATGGGCGTTAATAAACGTTCTTCGCGTAGTCGTTCGTATAAGAAAAATATTTTTTTTTTTTTGTTATTTTAAAGGAATTAAGGTAAATTTAGTTCAGGCTTATATTTACGATTGGAGGGTAAGTTTTGCATAGTCATTACCTCAATGTATATATGTATAAGTAAGAATGTCCACTACCTTCAAGCAAAGTTATAAAAAAAAAAGAAAAAAAAATGAAAGTGTCTTGTATTAATTGTTGTGATTGATATTATAATTTCTTCGAATTCAAGTTTTTACATGAGACTACTGATAGATTTTTCTACAAAATTTTAGATATATAGTTGCCGACATAGGGTTTAAGATTTTGACAGCAATAATTTTAAATTTATTTATTTTTGGTTATGTAGCCAATTCGAGCCTCTTGCCGAAACAATACATTTTCAAACTTTTTCTGTGGATATACATGAAGAGTATACACAACACATAAGAGGCAAATTCCTCTTTGTTGTTCCTAAACGGACTAAATCAAATTAGTATCAAAAATACATATAATTCGCGGGGCTTACTTTCTATATTTTTTTGTTTACAGTAAAACTTTGTAGTGAAGTTTTTAAGAAAATCTCAGTAGTCGCTTGATTTGTTTTCTCTATAATTCAAAAAAACAAGTTTACCGTAATAAAAAAAAATATTTGTCGTAGTTTGTGTGTGCGATTTTTACGTGCATTATTCTACAACGGCATGATAAGAAAATCTTGATTTCTTTGCTTACAATTCTTTCATTTTATCATCTTTTTTTCCATTTAACACACACCGTATTTACTCAAAACCGTATGTAGAAATATGTAGAGTTTTAAAATCAATTTTTTTTTTTTTTTTTTTTTTTTTGAGAAGTCACTCACGGATTGTCCGTTGTTGTATAGGGGGTATAAACTGAGCGATGGTTCCGTAGAAAGAAGTGGGGAAGGAAGGACTAAATGTGACCGCAGTCTGGGAGCTCAATCAAAAACAATTTGGTTTTGTTTTTTAAAAGCAGAGATGGTTTCAGTTTACATTGTAGTGTAGGTGTGCCCTTTGACGGTTTTGGCCCATCTTCAGTGGCAAATTGTGTTCAAGAACTTCTTATGTTTCAGTTAAATTTGAAGACGATATCTTTCTTTTCTGCGAGTCTCAGAATGTCCACCACAGATATTAAGCAGAAGGACTGATAGATAGACAGACGGAAAAAAGAGGGGCAGACAGATAAGCATGCTTAAATCAATCTTAAATTTTCGGCTTTATATACTTTATGGAGTCCCTGAAGCTTCTCTGAAGATACACTCTACTCTTCAGTAGTCGTTAGAAAGATCGTCCTTATTACAAATACTGGCTATGTTTCTATAGCTTTCACAAAATATTCACACTTGCGCGGTCTTGCGCATAGAAAAGCTTTTCAGTAGAGGTGATTACTACTTCGTATATGTCCTATAATATTTTAATAATAAAAAGAATTCTTTACAAATTTATCATAATATACGCCTTAATGATTAGGGCTCATTTGTTTTCTTTTTTCTCAACGAATTTATTTCATTGAATTAAATAAAAATAAATTTCTATCGAAATAATTGCTTTTGTACTGTAACTTTTCATGCAGTTGGAAGATACTTGTCAATGATGAGCAAGTCAAACAATCGATTTATTATGTAATAAATGTAATAATGCATAAAATTAAAGCAGTTCTCATATCGAAAAGTTCCTCGGAGCCACAAATTTCCCAACTTAGAAGAACTTCTTGTTGGATTATTCATCAAGTCAATAGTCTACGGCATTATGCCAGATTCTCTACCTGCTTGAAAACTATTAAAGAAATTACGCCAGATTTAATGAAAAAAAAGTAATTCAAAAAGACTGGGTTCACCACTGTTTTTTCTGTTGTGATGGCCATTTGAATATATTAGACACATTTCACAAAAAAAAAAAAAAAAATATTTAATGTTTTTTTTTTTTTTTGAAAAGCAAAATGGGTATAACTCTTATTGAAACGTACTCTGTACGTTTACTGTGTAGAGTAAGGATGACCTGTGGGAAAATGTCTGACTGTTAGGAATTTTAGCTTATGCAATGAAAACAGAATAAATGTTCTCGTTAGATAATTTGAAATTATTCATATATAGAAAAATATTAAATACATCATCTTATAGCTTAGCTACATATAAGTCGATATTCCGATATGCATCAGATATATGTATAATTAATTATTTTTAATTATTTAATTTCGAATCAATTTCACGCACAGATACACAGATACTTCTGTCAAGCTTCGTCAGATCACGACACGGTGGGAAATTATTGATGAAAATATATTGAAATTTATGGTATTTTTAACGAATTGATTTTAATTGTTGTGGGGGTGCGTCATACTCTCTTGCATATTTATTTTAAGAAATTTTAATTTCAGTAATATTCTCTTAATCCTAATTTTTAACTTAACAATGCCAACAATAAGAATAATCAAGAGCCAAGCAGATATTAGTTTGGGGAAAAAGAAATCCATTATTTTTATATGAACTTCAGGACTTTATTTAACATACTTCGGATTGTCCGATTTGGGT
>KK351193.1:354175-373780 GCA_000671755.1 Glossina brevipalpis
TGGTGTTTCAATATATATATATATATATATATTTTAGTTTATAATAAATTGCTGTTTTTTTCTATTATATATATTATATAGAATACGTGTTCAGTTAAGACTTACAATTTGCATAAGTTTTTGTAATAATTTATGAATAAATTTACTATTGACAAATTTTCAGTATATATTTAATAAATAATATTTGCAATAATTTATATATATTTGAAATTGATTTATATCTTGATATAAAACGTATATTTATGAAAAATAAAAAATTTTTTCATTGCATTTGCCGGCACATATACACAGCCACGGATATATAAATAGCACAGACCTTGCGTCATGAGATTAAATATAAAGGTTTCTTTGTAGAAAGAACAAAAAATTGTTTGTACTTTATATTAACATTTAATTTAAATCAAATAATGTTTGCGAATTAAAAATCCCTAAAAATACAGAAATAGCATAAAATTCCTATCTTGAAAACAAAAAAAAAAAAAAAAAAAAAGGAAGAAATTAGAGTATAAATTGTAAAAGAGTTAAAAATGAACTGTTTTTTTTTTTTTCTTTATTCAATATTTCGTTGTTTTTCGCCCGAGTTTCTGTCTAAATATCATTTGATAACTGCACTCAATATTCTCGATAGATTTTCTTCGATGCTTCCCCGAAGTTCATCACTATCAATCATTAATTTGTAATAGAACTTTGGTTTGGTCTCTTTCCAGTATCCAGTATTAATATCTTCTTGTGAGATCCAGTAGTAAGCAAAGCGTATGACTCCATTGAATATATGAAATTGTGTAAATATTGAAATCTGCCTATTTTTGACCTTAATATATGAAAATGTCTAAATATTGAAATCTGCCTATTTTTTGACTTTAATATATGAAATTGTCTAAATATTGAAATTTGCCTATTTTTTGACTTTATTATTATTATGAAGGGCTTTATTCTTATGCCTAAAAAACCACAGCGCATAATTATACTATCCCCAACTATATATGTAGTGGCTTTCTGGGCAGACTTTGTATTGTGCATTTTAATGGTTTGGAGTGAATAATGCAAATATTCTGCTATTAAGTCCAACTTTGTTAATTTTTGTATTGTGGCTCTATTACGCCGATTGTGGTATGATGTCTGGCAAGTGATAACATTTTTGACAGAAATGTTTTCTTTTTTTTTATTTTCCTGATGCAATTTTAGTAATAATTCCCGCTTTTTTTCAGGAATGAAATCTAATCTTCTTTGTTGGTATAATTTTTGAGTAATCAAAAAAATTAATTTGATACACAAAGTAATCAAAATTTGAAAAATACTAAAGAATGATTGCCATAAAATAAGAAAGAAAGAAATTCTTTGATTAAATTAGTACAAAACAATTTCTATTAAAGGTTTGGTTTCAATTTGTGCTACCTACCTATGTGGTCATGTCTGTATATACTCACCCATATGTATAATATATTAAAAATAAACTTCAAATACGAATCCAACCAGGATGTATGGAGATTGGCAAAGAAATAGAACTTATTTTTTTTATTGAAAACAACAAACTTGGAGTTAGTTATACAGTGTGTCAAATAAGTACCAAGAATCATCTGTCCAATCCAATATTGTTTTAATTTAAGTTAAGGTGTCAATTTACAAAGACGGGGGGTTGGGTCAAACAATGAGCAAAAAAAATACTTATTCATATTTCATAAGTGAAATTTCTGCTAATATGGAAAACAACAAAAATATTGTTTGTTCGTTAACAACTGTAGAGACCTGCCCAAAAAAAGTTGGTTTTAATTTAAGCTTTCTAAAATACATTTTACTTGAGGAGGAAGTTTACGAAGTAACGAAATGCAAGTCAGTTAGAAAACTTTACAGTGGAACTAATCGAAAATCACGACAAAATATGTCAATGAATGAATGAATGAAGTTGATCTAAATTTCTGAATTAAATACCAAATTTATTTGCGAAATTTTAATTAACATTTGAAATAAAACGTGTAATGAAAAGGTTTGATCAATCAAAAGCACAATCTTTGTAAAATAACATTGATGTGACATTTCTCAAAATTAAAAAAAAACCTTTCGCCATTGAAGAAGATTTGTAATGCTCGGTATAACTGAAGATTTTTATCGATCATTTCTGCTAATTACTGAACTTTACGTAATAGGGAAAATGTCAATAAAATCAATATAACTATCGTGATAAATTATTATTCAAACAAGAAGATAATTAATGATGTAAACAACTCGTTTCGCAACACGTTGGCTCATATTAATGCCATAAAAAAAAGCATTATAGATTAAATATTTCAAATTTTTTTTTATTTAAACAAAAACTTTCAATTAAAAGCTAGATTCGACATTATTGATCAAGTACTACTACTGTCACAGAATATATATCTATGACTGATGTTTCTCTTTTTTTCGAATTTATTTTTTCTCATTTGCTATCTTTAAAAAAAAATCGCAGGATGAAATTAACATGATTTCATATTTTTGATTAGAAGAGGTCTTCGAATAACTGAATTAAGTATTGGCTAGAGAATATGGGTTTGAATTTTGAAAAAAAAATATTCTAAATCCAAATATAAATAATTAAAATAAATATTTTGTTATTTCCATATACCGGCAAGATTCTATAGGGTATCATATTAAAATAAAAGATAGATTCCAACATTCCTTACTGGTGCCCCTTTTGTTAGAAAAATTTATCCAAATTCTGCTCAAGCTTTTAGTTAAGAAACAATTTCTTTCGAGTTTCCTCGCGATAAGAAGTATTTCCTTCATATTTGTTGATTTCTAATATTTTAATATTTTCTTTTGTTTGTTTTTTTCTTACTCTGATTGTTTAATCACGGAAAATAAATTTCGTTTTTTCGCAGTACTTGGTTTGGCCACAGTGGCCTCCCAAATATTGCTTTATTATTTTGCTCTATACAGAGCAATTTTCAAAGTCCAATAAAAAATTTTTCCGAAAGCAACTTGATATAAACTATACCTCGTTGGAAAGGGTATTCATTAAGGAATCACGCAAAACAAATTTCGTTTTTTCGCAGTACTTGATTTGGCCACAATGGATAATTAAACTTCGGCTTTTTGAATGTCATATATGACATAGCAGAAAAACTTTTTTATATCAAATTTTATCTAATTAACAAAAATTGATATTTTGTTTATCATATTCATTCAAAAAAGTTCCAAAATAATGCCTTTTTAACTATATTTGATATAAATCCTTCCAAGACTTTGATTAACAGGATTCTGTTAATCGCTTACCAAGCCTCTGTTAACAGTTTTGGTTTGTGTCTTTGCTAGTTATATTTAAATATAACTTCACATCCTTGATATTGGCTTCAAATTTGACAGGAACATTGGAAATTATTCTTGCACGCAGGTTGGTATTACAAATGGGCCAAATCGGTCAAAGGATTCGCTCACAATACGACGTAGACTAAGAGCATATACATCTGTTTTGCGGTAGCAAAAACAAATTGGATTTTTGCCCATTACTCGTAAACCCGTAAACTCAATGAGAGAATGAGAAAAATTTCCAAAAATGTTGCGTTAGCTATCCTGTATTCTATGTGCAAAAATGGAAAGGATCGATCCCGCCCACTTGATATAATAGAATCTTGAAATTTAGTTTTTTTTTTGTGAAAATGCTTATAACATTACGAAGGATGCTTTTGGAACCACATAGAATGTATATATTCTTCATGATTGTGAAATTTGGAATCCACTTAAACGTTTCCGTCGGTACGTCGGTTTCCATCTGCCCTGTGGGTGTTTGCTCTATCTAATGTCTGTGGTAAACATTCTCTCAGGCCGCAAAAATGAAGTTATCAGCTTCAAATTTGGCAGAAACATTGGAAGTTCTTTCAGTGCCACGCCCACCACCTATTACGATTTAGTTTTTTTTCTCCATTTTTGTAAGATAAAGGTGGGTGGGTATAAAAGATTCGGTATAGTCGAATATAACTTTCTTATTTGTTTTGCTTGATTTCAGGGAAATACTCGGACATAACTTAAATCATTCTCGGTGTGAACGCATTATTAAATATAATAATAATAAATAAAATGAAATTAACTATATAAATGTATAATTATTGTTACAGCGATTTTTGTCAATTCGTCTTTAAAAAATTTCTTAATTAATATCTTATAACAATGTGTCCAATAATGTGTAAGTTAACAAATATTGGTAGTTGGGCTAGGCTGGATGTTGTGTAGTGTAGATGTAGAAGAAAAAACCTTTCGTTTTTTTATTATTCCTTCCTTCCTCTTAAATTCTTGAACTGAAGACCAAATAAATTTTTGTTCATTTACTAGATATCCAACACCATTCTTACTGGCTAAAATTTTCTTGCTTGTTAATCTTTTTTCATTGACATGGAGAATTTTATGCAATGTCCTTCAGAAATACGAAAAGAATGAAAGAAACTAGTGGTGGTGTTTCAATATATATATATATATATATATACATATTGTATATATACATACATATCGTATATATATATATATATATTAGATTTTCTGTCTGTTCAAATAATAGATTACAATGACTTAAAGCAAAGAATGCAGCTAACCAAGTAGAACAAATTTAGTATCAGTGATGATGGTGGTTGGTTACTGACATCTAACAAATTGCCAAATAGTGCATAATATGTAAGTGCATATATAAGCAATGAGAAAAGATGTGGTTTTAAAATAAGAAAAAAAAGAAAATCCTAAAGAAATTAAAAAGTGTTATAAACAAGTTTAAATATAATTAGGTCAAGTCCAAATACAACCGTTGCCTTGAAAACTTTATTTTGCCTTTACAGCATTAAAAAAATAAAAAAAATAAAATAAAATAAAATAAAATAAAAAAATATAAAAGACTATTTTCGCCTTGGGAGTAATCTTGAATACCATTTTAAATAGTTTTTTTAGGTAATTGTGGGTGTATCAACGAATCTTCAAGCTGCAAACGTAAGTAAGTAAGGCGTCAAAGAGCACATATGTTATATTATTGTTGTAAGTCATTTTTCTTTTCTTTTTAAACATTGTACCGCTTTTTTTTTTGTAATCTGTATTCTGGAAGCGTTTTTTATCCGTTTAAGTTTCCGTTTCAAATTTAATTAATGCGATTTAGAAATTCTCGTAACAAATAGAAATAGAAACAACGGAGATGCCGCTAAATCGTCTTGAAATGTTGTATTAAATGAAATGAAATCTCTTTTATTATTATTATTATTATTATTATTTGTTTTAACAAATACAATTTAGTGAGTAGTAAGTCATATATATAGTTTTCGTAAAACAAATTTTTAACTGATTAAAGAATTGCGTTAATTAACTATTATTTTTATTTTGAATTTTTAGATGGCTTTGATAAATATTTTGTATTTAAGTTAGTTCGATGTTTGCTAAAAATGGCAATTGGCAATGGTTGTATTTGTAAATGAATCTCAGTTATTATTAAACTTAAGTTAGAGCCATAGATAGATAGAAAATTTATGCAAAGTTAATGACCATGAGATTTCTAGAAGCATATGAAGGGACGAACCCACATGACGCAATCTATCTTATATATATATATATATCCTTGATCGGTTTCTTTGATTGTTAAATCACGTAGACTTGTTTGTGTGCCTGCCAGTAGTCTTAGTAGTAGTCTTAGTTTGGGGAAAAAGAAATCCATTCAATCTTATATGAACTTCAGGACTTTATTTAACATTTCGAATTGAAAAATAATGGATTTCTTTTTCCCCAAACTTATATATGCTCAGCTGCTGATCATGGATTATCTATAAGCTCATATTACCGGAAGAAGTGTAATTTACAATCCATTTCCGAACTTACTCTTATAATTTGTGCGAAAATGTTTACTATTCAAAATTTGAACGTAAGATTAAACGTGATTCAATAAAAGACACTCTTGCCATTAGTAATTTACGATTTATAAACGATTTTTGGTCTAGCAGTTGATGCGAATAAATTTGTAGGACCATTGCAAAAAGTCAAGACCAAAAAAAAAACTTTTTAATTAACTCAAAAACTTACGATCAATATCGAAATTAGTTTTCGACGATTTATTGAAAAACGAAAAATCTTATATAATATACAAATCAGTTTAAGTACTTAGATTTTCTACAGGTACATGGTACATGTGATTAGCCTCAACAATTAGAACAAAATAAGAACCAACAAAGCCTAATAAAACATTTCTGAGACAAACGTACGAAACGTACATCAAAAAACAAAATTTTCCTTTTTCTTGTTTAATTTTTTATTTTACTAAAAGCGATCGATTATTGCGGCACTGATGAGCATTCTACTTTTCACTACATTCTACATTCGGCTAATGGGCGGGAGTTAGTCATATCCTATTTGCCAGATTTAAGGGAAAAAAATGTCAAACCTTCGAATTTAATAATATTCGTACTTATAAAGTTGATCATTAGTTAGTTAGTAAAGGAATAGAAGAAAATGTGTATACTTGCCGTTACTTTAGTTTTTGTGAATAAACAACAACAATACGTACCTGCAATGAAGAGCAAAAATTAAACAATTTAATAAATATAAAATGTAAAAAGGATTAAGAATGTAAACGCATAAATAGAAAGATGGGGAGAGAGAGAGAGATAGAAGCAAAGGAAAGGAGAAGAAAGCCTTGCATACTTTAAATCTACATGAAAAAAAGGTAATTTTTTAAAGTATACTTTAGGGAGGCTCCCATATATATATAAATGTAACTTTATATTGACTTTCAAGCGTAAGTAATGTGTTTTCTCTTAAATTTCGTAGTAATTAGTGTTAGTATTGCCAAGTTGTTATATATTAGTTTGGGGAAAAAGAAATCCATCCAATCTTATATAAACTTCAGGACTTTATTTAACATTTCGAATTGGAAAATAATAGATTTCTTTTTCCCCAAGCTAATATATATGTATATATATGTATACATATGTATNAACTTCAGGACTTTATTTAACATTTCGAATTGGAAAATAATAGATTTCTTTTTCCCCAAGCTAATATATATGTATATATATGTATACATATGTATATATATATATGTATACATATGTATATATATATATATATATGTATACATATGTATATATATATATATATATCACTCATCATAACTCTTCACTATAACAAGGAAACGAAAACGAAGAGGATTTTGATGTACACACAAGTGAATTAGGGATTTGAAACGTATGCTTATATATATATATACATATGTATGCGTAAATGGTTGATAATGATCAAATATTTTTTCCTATCAATAATGGAAAGGTGTAGGTAGCACACTGATTATTCCATTCTACTCGTAAAGTTTAGGTGCCCAGAAGAAATGCTTTAAAATCTATTTAGTTGGAGTCGGTGTACATTCATTTTTTGTTGTTATTGTTGTATATTCTTAAACAACTAAAATTTAATATAAACCCATCCGCAACTGCTAATAAATTCAATTCAATTTCAGTTACATAAACATTTGATGTTTCTGATGACATGTTAACTAACACTTTTAAACTTAATAACAAAAGAAGAAAAAAAAAAAAACAAAAAATAAAACTGAATGTCTTCCATATGTTCATTGTCACCGATGGATGCTTAAGTTTTTAAGTATTAAAGTAAAGTACCTATTTTCTTTCTATTCTTATCTTTTTGGTTTTTTTTTCTTTTTTGTGTTTTGTAAATGTATTTTCTATTCTCTGTGTAATTTAATGAAAATTTTTTTTTTTTTTTTTTAAATTGTTATATAAGATTTTCTTGTAAATATAAATTCTTACGGGAAATGTAGAATTATGTTATAATTGATTTAGAAAATTACAATACATATATGCTAACATATATCTAAGGGAATCAAATACAAAATTTTAAATTTTATTTTTACTTAGCTAAGACTGAAGGAATTTGCGGGTGATAGCTAGGAGATAAAACATATAAATTTTACTGATTTTCTCACGACAGCAAACGGATATTTTATAAAAATATATTCGAAATAGCTTATATTTATTTAATGAACTGAGAATGTATATTGTATGCTATTAGGGGAATTAAAAAAAAAAAAAAAAAAAAAGTTCAAGACATCAATCACTCAATTACAATAAAATGATCTAACCCGGTAGTGTATAGCAAGCAATAAGATACGACACGACTCTGAACATCTATCTCCAAAGGGGAATTTGAAATCAAGAGAACTCCCGCAGAATTTATTTTTTTTTTTTACTTTAGTCCGGCCGGCAAAATAGTACAGATTCCTTTCAAATGCAAAGCATTCTCAACATTTAATTTACGGTTACGGTGATATGATATATAATAAATAATATATATATATATATAATATAAAGGCAATTTTTGCCCTGCTGTGAAACAGTCGGCCATTTACATTTAATCTGATATAAGTTAATACTGAAGACAAATATGCGACCGCAGGCTATAAATGAAAGCAATAGCGACACCTTTCTATTATAAATTTCTTTAAAATTATGGTAAGAAAAATGGGTTGTATTTCGAATTGTTTAATTGTTTGTCAATAGTTTAGGACAAACAATTAAATTGAACATTAAACACGAAATTCTTTATATTTAATCCTTAAATTGTATTGTTCTAATAACTAAGAAATGTTGGTACGTATACGTTTACAATAAAGTGATAGACCACGAGTTTAAAATTTTAAAACACAATATTTGCTGTTTTTTTTTTTTTTTTTTTTTTTTTTTTTTTTTTTTTTTGAAAAACACTAAGGTCGATATCTTTTTTTTTTTTTCTTTCTTTTATTGTTCATAAACTAATGTCCTCTTACCAACAACCTGACCATTCAAAAGTTTTTCCGTTTTTTTTTTTTTTTTTGAATTTTTTTGTTGTTTTCCTTTATGTGCGCTTTGCGTTATTATAGTTGGGTTTTGTGTTATACTTTTTATTTTTTTTATACATATATACGTATATAAATATGTTAGTTTGGGGAAAAAGAAATCCATTCAATCTTATATGAACTTCAGGACTTTATTTAACATTTCGAATTGGAAAATAATGGATTTCTTTTTCCCCAAACTAAATATATAAAACATTGTTTTAGATATTGTATATGACCTGAAGGGGTCTTCTGTCTTGCAAGTGGAGATTTTAAAAACTACCACAAAATCTTCCAATAACACACCAGCACCGTACTGATATGCATTAAGAGTATCGTTTCATTTGTAACATTTCAAAAACTTGGTATAGTTTTAACTAGAGTTTGAATCCAGTTTAATAACGTCTTCGCTGCTTTCCGGTCGTCTGTCTGTTTCTCTTCTTCAGTTTGCGATCGCAAAATTTTGTCAAATCTTGAATACATGTCAAAAATAAATGATTTTAAGTTCTAAGTATCATTAAATAAATCTAAAATGAATTTTAATCAAATAAAATACAAAAAAAGTTTATTTGTCAAATAAACGAGGAAAAATTTGCATGAAGAAAAAAAAAATATTGAAAATATAATTTTATGACCAGAGAGATTAACATTTTGTCTATACCATACAAAGAATTTTTAAGAGTTTGCGATATCCGATATCGTAACATATACACAACAGGTACTTGAATTGGGCAATCGATGATAGATTCGGAATCAAGTTAACCAACAATACTTATTATATTCGAATAGGCGAATGAATTTTAAAGTTCATACTTTTTGATTTAATATTAGCTAACACTGTTACAAACTAGATTTGGTTTATTCGAAAGCAGAAAGTAGTGTAACAAGGTAGATAACAACATTTTTTTCACATCTTGAAAGTAAATAAAATAAAAAGGAAAACTAAAAATATTTTCATTCATTTTAGTTAGACTAAATTATATGAAATTCTAGCATTCACTTTTAAGTTTTACTGAACGCTTTCGAGACAACAAATTACATACTAAACGTAATGTGTAATGCATTTTCTATTCAAAAAGATATACGCGTACGGTATGTAATAGAATTGAACAAAAAAAAATATTTTTCGTTGCTGGGGAGGACCGCTTTTAAAGTAACTTCTCACATAGGGCTTAATAAAGGGCTTATCAATCGATCGATTTATTACTCGCTGCCTGCCTGCCTATACACACATGGTTGAAATTACGTACCGGTGAATGTTTTCATATTTTTAAATAGAACGGTCCAAAGTATAAACCATTTTGTTGAAAACAATGCTTGTGCTATTTTCAGCTATTTATATATGAGAAATAATAAATTTTTGCATGTATTTTCGCGAGCGATTTTTATTGATGCAAATGGTAATATTGGGAAGTACCTTTCTTTACATAAAATAACAATTTTTCATTTAGTATTATTGGGTTATTTATTATAGTGTATTACGAGCTGCTAAAAATGGAATAAAATTTGTTTCTGTAGATATCTACTGATGTCGTGAAGTTCCACAAAAAAGACCAACAATGGCGATTAATAACCTCCTGCACAACACTACTACTCTCTGAATAGGCTGGGCCGCACTTTGCAAACGATGTCAAAGGATACACTGCTGCAACTTGTGCAATGGGACGTTTTATTGCATGCAGGGTATTTATCAGGCGTAGCGCCTTCGGATTACCATTTATTCAGGTCGATGAAGAATGGTTTAGCTGACACGCGTTTTCGAAGAAGTGGAAGAAGTGCGAAATTGCATCGATGATTGGATCGCTGCCAAACGAAACTCGTTATTTGGTCTGATATCGTCATATTATTAAAACGAGGGAAAAAGTTGTCGGAAATGATAGGATTGAATTTTGAATAAATGGCCAGAATATCATCTAATAATACCGTTTAAAGGGTTGTCGTTGCTTCGCTTACAGAGTTGTATTCGAAATTGTAAATTTTTAATAAGCTTTTTTGCTTATTCGCCTTCGTTTTTTTCCGCCAAATTGATTGACGAGAAAAGTTTATCAGTACTTAAATCAAATGGAAGAAGTAAGCTTTGACCTTCATGGTTTTGATTCGTGTGCAGATATATGGATTTTTTTTTTTTGAAAATATTTCTAAGAAAGAATCGCTTTGCATGGGGATAAGCAGGAATATGCGTTTCGTCACTGAAAATTATTCTCAAGGATAGAAATTCCTAAAATTTACGGCCTTGTAAATTGTCTAGCGACCTTTAATTACAGAGTTTTTTTAGATTAGATTTTACACAGGAATTGATATGAAAATGTAACATAACATTTTTATATTGATATCATTATTAGCTATTGTTATACTTTTCTATTAGGCATTAAATTTCATCGAATTTAAGGTTATCCTACAGCATGAGTATATAATATATATATATATATATATATATATATATATACCAATTGCCTTTGTTTTTGCTGCTCTTGTTTCTTGTATTTAAATGAAAAGTTTATATTTTTATTTACTTCTCAGTACAGTTTGTATAAATTTTTAATTAAGATAATTATTGGCTTATTGGCATGATGCTGTCACATTCACATTCTTTCGCCTTTGTTCGCATTTTCGCAAATTCCTGTTAAAGTTTAAAATTCAAACGAAACGTTTGAAATAAACTGAATATATGAGAGGATGCAAGTGGTTCTTTTGTATTTTGTTTTTTCCACAAGATTATTTGTTAATTAATGTATAGATTTCTGCAGCATAATTCCGGAAACTTTTCATTTTTAAGTTTAATAAAAAGATAAAAAAGAAGTTATATTCGGCCTGGCATGATATAATTTTAAAATATTCTATTTTATAGTGTTTAAATCTTATGTCACATAGAAATCCTGTAGATTTTTAACTATGCTAACAAACCTTGTAAGTGTAAAGAATTTTTCATATTAAAAGTGAAAAAAAATTTTTTCGTTTTTTTAAATATTTTAAAATACTAACTGAACTATTTTGTCAGCGCAAGTAACAATGTTTTTCGTTGACTCAGTAAGAGAGATAGAAAAGGAGAAAGTAAGGGAGATTGAAAGAGAGAAAGAGAGAGAGAGAGAGAGAGAGAGAAAGAGAGAGAGAGAGAGAGAGAGAAAGAGAGAGTGAAAGAGAGAGAGAGAGAGAGACAGAGAGAGAGAGAGAGAGAGAGAGAGAGAGAGAGTGAAAGAGAGAGAGAGAGAGAGAGTGAAAGAGAGAGAGAGGGAGAAAGAGAGAGAGAGAGAGATAGTAAAACGGATGTGCAGAGGGTAGTGGAGAAGGGTGAGAGGGACAGGAGAGGATGAGAAACAATGCACATATTATACTTTCCCAGAGTGTACCTGCTTTTGTACTGTTATTTTTGTTCTTTCTAACAACCTTTATCTAGCCATGAATGAGCACACAGAATTTAACTGAACTTCACCTAAGGCGTATGCATGTTATTAAAAATACAGAAGATCTACACAAAGCTTATATTATATTAAAAACACAAATCACAATTAATTTAATGATTAAGAAATTTCTGATTTAATGGATGCTTTAGTTCTTCTCGAATAGGTAAAAAAATTGATTACTAGAAAAAATTGTTGAAGTTTCAGCATCTTTCGCAAGCGCCTCGCAAAGACTATCTGTGTTAAATGAATTCCTGCTGGAATGTTTCAGTCTTGTTGTTGTTACTTGCTTATTACTTATTTCTAACTCTCCTAACACACTAGGAGGTGGTCATCTTGTAGTCATCTAAAAGCATTTCTTAGCAAAAAAGTGTATTAGAAATGCTTTTGCCAACAAATTAAAAGTCTATAATAAATAATTTAATATTAAATATAAATTCGACTATAGATAGAATTCTAAATTTTCTTGTCGTTCGTTTCGTATCGCCACATGTAAAGCGTAAAAAAACTTACGATTTCCTCTTTAGAAGCTGCAACAACAAAAGCGATAATACATATATTTGTTCAAAATTTTCAAAGCAAGAGAATAAGAATAAAATATTCAAAAATAGAAACAAAATTTGCCAAAAATGGTCCCGATACTACTACGGACTAATGATAACAATTAACCCTTTGCACCCCTCGAGGGCTCTAGAGTTTAACCATTTACAATTTGTTCTAGAAGCGTTTGTATTGTTTCGAACGTTAGATTCTCCAGTAAATTATTCGATTCGTTGCTATCCAAAAATCTCAAATAGTCCAAAATCGGCTCAATGTCATCAAGTCCTCTGTTTTTTGGATTATTAAATCGTAACCTACTCTATACAGGTATTTTCTAGCAAAGTTCTGGACAAAAACACTATGATGTAAGTAAAGTAAGTGGGCAAGGAAATGGTTCTTCAGTTCAAAATATTTCCCGATGAAAAATTCGATGTCCTTATTATACCTCTTATTAAATCTGTGAATAGCGCTTTAAATATCTGTATGCTCGCCCTTTTAAAATCGCAATGACGATTTCAAAATTTTCCTTAGAAGTACGAACTTAACTTTTTTCTCCACTTTCGGAGTGGAGTTGACTTCAAAAATTTGTTAAAACGATTCGTTATAATACTTTTACAAATACCAAAAAGCCAATAAGCTCTTTTTCTTATGACTCTATGATCGCAAAATTTTTACGTAGAATATTAAATCGTTTGCATATCGAAACGTGAGATCAAGGTTGCAAAAATATACTATAATTACGGAGAGCTTACACGATTATATAGATAACGCATGGATAGAATGTATAAAGAGTGTGAAGATAAAATTGAATTCAACTAGCAAAGTACATTAACGAGCTCTGCAAATAACATTAACGATGAACTGTAAAAGGATGAACATAAATCTGTAAAGCAAATCTGTAGTCCCAAGTTATTGTTGGATTTAGAAGCCTACTTCGTTTAAGTTAAGATATTTAGGAGACTTTTGTAAACGCCATGTGAATCTACATCAATCAACCTTTAAAATTACATATATAAACTTAATCTGTTTCTTCAGTGAATATACTTTCAATAAATGCCTAAAAATCGATACGTTGACGGTAATCGAACATACAAAAATAGTCAAATTTTGAGACTCTAGTGCGGCCAAACTAGAAGATTCTAAGCAAAAAGATTTATATTTCGATAGAATAGATAGAATTTCTAGTGTGTATTTTTAAGTGTTACAAACTGAATGACAAAGGTTTAGATTCCCAAACCTTCGATTTCGTGTATAATATAAAAATCCATTAATTATGTTAACACATATTTTTTTGGTAGATATTTAAAAATAGTTAAACAATTTTCTTTTTTATTATACCCACCATCGAAGTTGAAGGGCAGTTGATGTATAACTATCAAAAGGAAACTTCGGAGATCTTAAAAAGTATATTTATTCCTGCTCAACATCAAATTTAGAAACGATTTGAGCATGTCCGTCTGTCCGTCTTTGTTATATGTATGTTGTAAACATTTTCCTGGTCGTCTTCAAATTTGGCAGAAACATTGAAAGTTCTTTCACTGCCATGCCTACCTACTACAATTTCGTTTTTTTTTTTTCCATTTTTGTAAGATAAAGGTGGTGGGTATAAAAGATTCACCAACAGCTGAATATAAATTTCTTTCTTTTTTGTTTTTGTTTTCAAAACAATAACGCAAGGGGACTTGTGTACTAGTGAGTGACAAACAAGAACTGAGTTCAAGATTGTATAAATGAATATAGAAAATATAAATAATAATAATAATAATAATATGAATTATTATAAACATGTGGATAAATAAACAAAGACAAGAATATTGAAACAAGTGTTTTTTAAAGCGTCATTTATTTGAAGAACATATTTTCTTTATAATGATTTTTATTTATTGCTGATATCTTATAAGGAAACGAGGCGAGAGAGAAAGTTCTGTTCGCTTTGTCGCGTATTATATAGATGCCTTTAAAACTGTTGACTGTTAATTTTATTTATATTTATGTTTATATAATATTTAATATTTAATATAATAATTATTTATAATTATATTATTTTTTATCATATATTATATATTTGGTGATATGTTATTTGGTCACTCACAGCACTCTCGACGTATACTTCAGAAACATATAATATATACCCATCACTTTTAGTGATTCATTTTGTCACTTTGCTTGTAGTGCCCAGAAGGAAACTTTCGAGATCCCCATAAAGTATATATTATATATTTTTGATCTGGATCAAATTTAGAATCGACTTAAGCATGTCCTTCACTCCGTTTTTCCGTCTACCCGTCTGCGTAAATGTCTGTGGAAAACATTCTTTTGACCGCAAAAATGATGATATAGGCTTCAAATTTGGCAGAAACTTTAGTAGTTTTTGCACTCATGTTGGTATTGAAAATGGAAGAAATCGGAAGTCGTATACGCCCAGAATATACCACTTTTTTTTTAAGAGAAAAAAAAGTTGGAGTTTTTACTTATTACCCAAAAACCACACAGCACATAGATTTATAAAGATTTCCACATTTACCCAGCTAGCTTCCCTCTAGTCTGTCCGTGTATCCCTCTGCTTGGCTTGATGTAATCGTTGCAGTACTCATTTTTCTATTCGCAAAAATTAATGTATTTGGATGAAATTTGGCTAAACCATTAAAAGTTTTATCGGTATTAAAAATGATCCAAAGCGGTCACAGACTACGCTCACAATATAGCGTAGACTACGAACACCTGTTTTCGAAAGCTATAAACCATAGCATATATATTTATAAAAATTCCCAGAAACATTGGGTTAGTCGTCCCGTCATGCCTGTGCAAAAATGGAAAGGATCGACTACGCCCAAGTGATATAATACAGTATTGAAATTAAATTTGTTTTGTGAAAACGTTTGCCAAGAGAAAGAAGCTTCGGAGACGATATAAAGTGTATAATCGTTTGCTCAGTATCAAATTGATTGTATATCTTTGTTTGCTTATTTGTGGAATGTCTGGAGTAGCCATATTCCTCTTCGAAACAATTAAGGTATTGTGGATCAAATTTGGCAAGAAGCGTTGAGTGAGTTGTTCCATGTACCTTGGTACAGAAAATTGTCGAAATTGGTGAAAGAAGAGGCCTAGAATAAGCTGAACACGCCTCTGCTTTCGGCATGTTTTACTCACTACTCTCTACTACTATTCCATGAAAATGCAAAAAAATCTGCCACGGCTACCCAATATCATAAAGTACTGATATTTAATTTTCTGGATATATTTTTGAAGATAGAAGTGGCGGATGCAAAAGATTTGGTACAGTCGAATTTAGGTTTCTTACTTGTTTTTTTTTTTTGATTTTTTTTTTAACTTTTTTTAAAGAAAAAAAACATCACATAGCGTATTTCTTCTTCAGATACTTCTCACTCATTTTCAAATCAAAATGACTTTTTAAACGAGCAAAGAATTAGAAAACTATCTTTAAAAAAACGTAAGACGAAATTTCACATTTTAAGCAGATATTCATTAGAGCAGAGTGTTGCCAGATACATATCATACGTATTAACACGATCTACGGTGGCAAAAAGCACGTAGACTTTTTATATAATATATTTTTATATTATTATTATTTATAATCAATATCATTTTGAACTTTTTAACGATTGAAATATTACGAATCTTGAGATTTTTCTTGCTCTATTTCTAGCTGATTAAATATGAACGAATAGATCTCAGGTATATATATACACTTTATAAATATTTGTCTTTTTTGACTTTAGTCGGTTGAGTTTCTTCTTATAAATATTTATTAAACATTTCCTCTTTTTTTTTTTTTTTTTTTTAAATTTCACTTTTTGCTTTAAAGTAAAAAAGCATGTATGTGCGTGTATGAGAAATATGTTACATATGCTGCAAAGCAATTAGTTGTCTTTTTTGTCTGTAAAAGAACTTATTCAATTTCTTGAAAAGGCGAAGCATGCATTTGTTTTTTGCTTTTGCCTTTTTTTTGTAGTGCTTAAAATCATTTCCTCCTGCATGGTTTTGTTTCCTATCTTTTAACTTTTTTTTTTTTTTCAGTTTTCATAAAGGACGGTTTTAACATCAGTATAAATAAGACTTTTAAATTACATGTAAAGAGCAACGGAGATATGCTGCTTAATTCGCCAAAGGAATCAAGTTTTATAAAAATTGCAGAAAATTGCTTTTAAACTGTTAATGGTACGATATATATAATATATTAGTTTGGGGGAAAAAGAAATCCATCCAATCTTATATGAACTTCAGGACTTTATTTAACATTTCGAATTGAAAAATAATGGTTTTCTTTTTCCCCAAGCTAATATAATATATTCTCTTGTATTATAGTGTAGTATATTGGAAAATTGGAATTGGAAAATAATGGATTTCTTTTTCCCCAAGCTAATATATTCAAATTTAATGCTAAAAAAAAAGATTTTTTTTTTTTGTTTTTTCAGTTGGGAAGTACAACAATTGATTGTAATGTAAAATAGTTTAATAAAAAATTATTTGAATTATTTCAAAAAAAAAAGCCATTGTGTTTAGCGGAAGTATGGAAAGAAGAAAGTCGAGTACACAGCATAAACATAATTATATTCAAAAAGGAAAATTCTGATAAAGAGTCAACTGTGTGAGAGAAACCAAAATAGAAAATGGTAAACGGATTCTCTCTTCCCTTTTTGGTTACTGTCCGGCGACGAGACCGTTCTCGCACGCAGCATTTTTAGTCCGCAAACGGAAATCGGAAAGTTCGAAGGCTCTAAGGGGCCAGCCAGTGCCAGCCAGTTGACAATTAGACTGATTAGACTTAGACTGAAGGACGATTTATATAATAAGATTTGAATTTGTAATAATAGCAAAATTAAATGTAAATACAACTGTCATGAGTTTAGAGTAAATTAAACGAATGGTTTTGTGTTTATTTTCGGATGGGAATTTGTATAATTTTATTCAAAAAAAAAAAAAAATAGAACGAAAAGAATCAATATTATTTCAATGTAAGGAAATATTAAGGAAATTCTCTTCCTTACACTGGAATAACCGCCGTTAGTCGGCCTCATTTGCAAAATAAAGACCAAAATAAAACACATCAGAATTAATTAGTGTTGATTTTTTAAACTAATTAGCCTAATTACAGGCATTTCATTTAAATTAGAGAGTAAAGAATATTTTTTTTAGAGAGATTTTTTCGCATAAACATTTATTGCGTTATATTCAAATAAAAGATTTTTTTTTTTACTTTAATTCGAATTCATTTAATTGAAATTTTTTTTTTTTTTTTTTAAATATTTAAGCTTAGTGTTTTGTAAATTACGGAAATGTTATTGGATGTTAGGCAACCATTTTAAAACTCTTACATATATATAAGACATATGTCAAGCAGAACCAAGAATTTAGCGAGAAGTAGGATAAAAAAAAAAGGAGAAAAAATATAGAAAGAAAAAGGGAAGGACAAGCGAGACTGTACATAGCCTAGCATAATTCATTATCTGCAAGTTCATCTGGGTGGGTTATTTCATAATACATGTTGTTAATTACAAAATTTAATATTTTTAATTATAAATTTGTTTTGTTAATTCGCATTAATTTCCTAGCACTTATATTATAATATATAAGTGCTGAATAAGTAAAGATTTAAGTTTGAGGCCGAAATAATCTTCTTTTGGATAGTTGGTTTTGATATTTAAATATTATATATAAGCCGATTACTTGCTATACGGATCATTAAATCGTAAAATAATTTCACTATGAATTCATTAAGTACTGTTTGTTTAATCTCTTTTCTTTTTCAAAACTTTTTGCTATAATTAAAAAAAAAAAAAAAAAACCTATAATAAAGCATTTTATTTTTGTTTGTGGGGCTTGCTAAAGGCAATGAATGTATTTTTATTCATTTTTAGTAAAAATGAAAAAAAAAAAAAAAAAAAAAAAATCCAGGAAAACTGTTCCTTTAATGTTTCCAGAAAACTAAATGATGAGAATGAAATTCAAAACTTATTTCGGCCTTGCTTTGCATTTGCACAAAAAAAAAAAAACCCATGAATGTAACCTTGGCCATGTCAGTAGCATTCAAATTCAGCGGCATGAAGAATTAAACAAATACATTATCAAGGCCAACATGTGGCAGAGTTGATTACCTAATGCTTTTTAACGCGTAAGATATTTCTGAGCCCGCGTATTAAAACGGTAATGAAATCTCTTTTATTTTTCCGCAGCTTCCTTTTACACTATATTATAAATAATAGTATGAAGCAAAAGAGAGCTGAAATTTTATCGAAATGCCGCAAGTATCTTAATAGCAGCAGTTGGTGTTTTTTTTTTTTTTCATTTTTTCATTTTGTAGAGTTTTGTAGAGTAAGAGAAATAAAGAAAGTATTAGGGCAGATGAACTTAACTTAACTTAACTTAACTAGTTATATAGAAAATATAATAAATGTTTACCCTATAATGTTGATATAGTAGTAGTTGATGCTGGTATTGATGATAGCTAGAGGAGTTTTGCAACTAATTTTAATCCATGAAAATGTATAAATTTATGTTTGTGTAGTTAGCAGATGGTAGTGACTCATGGTTTGCGTAAATGTTACTCCAAACAAATACAAGATATTGTTCGATTAATTGATTGAATTATAAAAAAGCTGACTTGATTAATTTAGTTAATTTTAAAACAAAATATATTAGTTTGGGGAAAAAGAAATGCATTATTTTTTCGGTAGATGGCTACACTGGTAGATTTCTCGTAAAGTATCGATCAAACAATTTCAGATTTATGCTCGTCGGAAAGATGACATTAACAGCCAATTATGTGCAATTTTGGTTTCGTAGATTCCGTTCAGGAATTTTTGATGTTAAAGATTCACCTCG